>REGM01000095.1:1014085-1025120 GCA_004194415.1 Aurelia aurita
TTTTTTCTGACTCACCCGGTATATGGCAAAATTTTACATATATACATACATACCGTATTATCATTATGCCAGATGAAGCTATCATTTCCAAGACTCCTTGCCGCTTTCCTCTTTCTTTTCTCCATCACCAATTTAATTCTCTTTCTTCTTGACTTTGCTTCTCCAATCTTTCCTAACTGTGTTGAAAATTTTGGTGTTTTTGAATTCACATTAACTTTTGTTAGATTGAGACCAACTTTAGCTTGTTGAGGCTTGCTAAGATGTACTTGATTTGTAGCAATTTTTGCTTGCTTTGGAGCCAATTTTTGCTGTTTTGGTGCTGCATACTTCAAGTTGGGAACACCTCTTTGCTTGCTTCCTGTTTGTGTATTCAATTGCGCTTGCTGCTGCGTATTCAATTGCTGTTGCTGTTGTTGTACATTCAACTCATCCTCTACTTTCTTATGATGCTTTCTTTTCCGTTTACCCGTCTTGTGTTGCTTCTCTTCAGTCCAGGTTTTGACTCCCATTCCAGGTTTCGGTTTTCCTTGATCCGTTCCAACTTTTGGTCCTAACATGTTCAAATTTTGAGCACTCGCTTGTGAATTAGAATTCTGGCTAGGGAGTTTTGCGCTAGATTTGATCAAAGTACTCTTTTCAGAACCCGAGCCGCTGTCATCTTTCAGATAAAGTTCATTTGTAGGTCCACCCAGTTTATCACCTTTGGTTTTCCTGTTGTATGAATTCCCGGAACCAGAATGGCTGTTTACATGGTCCAACTGGACACCTGATCCTTCTTCGTCGCCAGACCCCGTGACTTCATTCATTTCATCCTCATGCGACATTTTCGTATGACTAGTATATTCTCCGGACCCAGAACCCGACCCATCGGATTTCAAACCAAAGATCTGATGCTCGTATTCTGCTTTCATTCTTTGGTATGCCATTTCCTTCTGTTCGATATTCTCGCTTTTGTCGTTTTGTTTGATATTTGTCGCAAAGAACTATCAGCCGGCTCGTGATAATTCAAACCCGACTTTTGTTGGTCGTATGGAACTTCAGATGGTGTGGCAGCCGACTCTGATTTTTCGTATCCATCAAAGTTTGGAGTAGGGTATGGGTTGAGCTTCCTCTTTGTTCCTGTATCGCTAGTCCGAGAAGTATCTTTTGCAGATTCGACGTTGCGACGATATCTCGGCATGTTATCAAATTCGTCGTAAATCTCATTTTCGCTAATATCCTTCGCAAATCCTTCAGTGTCGTAATTATCGCTATCGTCGTAATCCTGCTCCTCACTTTCATTATATTCCTCCGGAGGGTCGTCGTTATTCCAATTATCCATCTCTTCTAAGTGATTTCGTTTCGGTCGCAAATTTTGTTCACTGTCCGTTAGCCGATTTTTATCTCCAGGGAAGAACTGTGATAGCTCTTGGAACAGTTGTCGATGTTTCTCGTAATCCTTCGTGGTTTTTTCCGAGGGATTTTGATCATTTTCGGCATGAAATTCATTTTTCGTTGTTTCGCCACTTGACTGATCTCCAGATTCCCCCGATCCTTCCTTTTGCGATTTATCGAAACTTGTTAAAATCTTCCTGCGTTCCTCGTCGACTTTTTTCAGATGTTTTATCACTTCCAAATTCGCGGACAATTCTTTTGACATTTTCGGACTCTTATTTGGTGCTGAATCTTGAGAATGAACGACATCATCTCCGAAAAACGAGTGTAATTTTTTCTTATCCGAATGCGATAAATTTAGGCCATGATCACCCTTTAGTCTATGAGTCCTATGCTCAGTTTTCGATGCTATTTCGTGGTTTTTATCAAATTGATGTTTAATATGTCCATGTTTTCGCATGTTTCTATCATGTTTTTCTTGTGAAGTTCTAAGTTTATGCCCCGGGTCCCCTTTCTTTTCTTTTGCTTTTACTTCGGACAGCATAAAGTCTTTCAACATGTTCAAGCCGCTGCCTTCGGCATCCTTGTCGGTTTTCGGCGATTCGCCCGAGCCCGAGAATTCTTCGGGTGGCTTGTTCGTTAAGTCTCGTTTGCTGTCGTCTATTGATCTTTTGACTTTCGCTTCGATCGAGCGGGTAGACGTCGCAGATTGTTGATCCGCAAGCCATTTCCCTGCAACGAGAAGAATTTCATTAATTCATGCCTTAACTAATATTCCTTCTTCCTCTAAATATACTTTTATTATAAAGAAATATATTCTTTAAACTGTCAGCAAATGAAGATTCTGTTTGTAGATGTAAGAAATCCGACGTTAGGAAAAGTTTTGTCATCTTGAAATCTCTTGTGATGAATAAAATACACAAATAGTTTCTATTGATTTTTGTTGTAAAGATCAATCTAAATCTAGGCGTTTCTTGTTTGCCTTCAGGAAGGGGAGATTATTGAAATGTGAAATGCAGATCTTGAATTGCTGCTGTGCTTTCGCTAGTCTTCTTCAGTCTTCGAAGATTCTTATTGATTATCTGAAACTCTTTTTAACGATCAGTACTAAGCTGTTTTTTATTTTGAAAACTTTTCTATATCTATTTTTAAAGTTTGTGAATTTTAAACATGCTTGTTTTTCTCCTTACTCTATGGTGAAATGATACTGAATAATTTTCCCCGTTTGTTCTTAGATTTTACTATTTGTGATTAAATTTTTTGATTCAGATTAAAAGATTGGGAATCTAACATCTTGCCCCTTTCCTAGCAATGATTATGATTTATAGTCACTGATTTGATGATTTATAACGTCTATCCTAGACTGTCAAGATCTACATCTATTTTGGTAGCTTCCACCTTTGAAGGAAGGCCGTTGGCAGCCATTTTGGTTGGAGAATGCAGAAAATGTTTTCGTTAATTTTCATCAAAATAGAGTTATTCTGCAAACCCGTTAAGATCATCTTACCATTTGCAGATGATATCTGATTATTTACTAATTTTTGAAAATAATTTGATGAAATCTGGCTGTAAATTTTCAGTTTGAGAGTTTCTACTTTGAGTGTTTCAAGTGTTACGTTGTAGCAAATTGTTAAGTAGAATATTTTTTAGACTTCTTGCAATACGTTGTTTGAGATATCTAGAGTGTGTGGATATCTCAAACAAAGTATTAGTTTACAGCCTTTTATTATGTGTTTTTAGGAAGTTTATTGTTTGTAACTTTATAGCTCCTAGCTGTTACTGACCTTGGCCCTTTGGTCAATCTATAGCCTGAATTGCAACAGTTAGTTCTATCAGGAATTTAGAATTTTTTGCTGCAAAAATAAAAGAGTGGTTGCTTCCTGAGATGCAACTGTCCTGTCTTTCTTGAGACTACAAACACATGCTTACAATTATTTCCAGCAACTGTAATTCATTTACAAATGCTTCACAAGCATTCATTTCAGAATCGATGCGCAATTTTATTGATGCCAGACAAATTTTCAAATTTAAGATCATGTATGTATGAACTCTCAGAAGTTATTTTACAGTAACTACATAAAGGATTTGGAGCATGCAAGAAAGCGAAGTAAGAAAGAGTATCTTAACAGAAACAATATGCTGTCAAGTGTCAACATAGCACAAATTATTTAAACCTAAAATTTAAGCTGCTGGTAGAGTATACGCTGGTATTAGTAATAATAAAAGTTGTATTTGCTGCCCACCAATGCTACAGTATGAAGTTCAACTCAGTTATTATTATTAGCAGCAAGACTTTAATTAGTTTGTGCAGCCCTTATCAAATCAAAGGTCAGACCTGCTCCATGGACGCCATTTTCGTTTGAAATGAGAAAACTTTCTGGTAGGCTATAAGACGCACCAGACGAAATTGGTTCAACTCCTGCACTTTGACAGAATTAAACCTAGAATATCGAGAATATTCCTTGGCTGCCTTTTTCAAATCTTACTATCATGCTTGTTTATTTCTTAGAGCAATATCTTTGTTTTAGTCTGACGAGGAAGGCGAAAATATTCTTCAATTAAAGTTTAGACTCTATTATTCGTCTTCATCTTCTTCTTTAGAATAAGAAAGCACTCGCTAAATGATTGTTAATGTTAGTAGACCTTTTAGCTATGCTAAAAAAGAATCTGAATTGAACGATATTTTTATATTTTGCAGAATTTTAGAATATGAACAAAAGTTATAGAAGCTCTAACGCCACTCAATCGAAAATTTCGTATAAAAATGTATAAAAATATTGCTCGATCCAGATTCTTTTGTAAATAATTAAAAGGTCTATAAGGACAAAACAGTGGAATACGCATGAAGCTTTGTATACCTTTCTTCGCAATCTTCATAAGTAATTCTACCGTAACGTTGTTGACGTTGCACTAGAAGTTACTGCAGAAGCTTCGATCGAAAAATATACAATGCTTCAAGTTCATTCTTGATGTCTCTTTCTTATTTATATACCCAGGTAATTCATCTTTTGATTTGTCGTTAATAAGGAAGATAGTCTTCTTCTTAAACGAATGAAGCTTAAAGATGAAACAGCATCTCTTAAATGTGGGGCCTTGCTGTACCTGTACACTTGCTTATCCAAACACCACACAGTTTACTTAGCCCTCGACTCTTTTTATGAGACTTAGAATGATCTTTTCTTACGTAACATATTCCAATAAAGTCCTGAGATCTGTAGTCAACATTTAAACGTTCCACGTTCGCTTCATCAGTACAGGTAGGCCTAAGATTTTTGTGAAATTTATTAATGACGGAGCAAATGCACAGTGGACTATATTTGGCAAATCCTCTATGATGTTTTATGTAGCTAGAGGATGGAGCCTATGATTAATCGTTAGTCACAAAATACGATATATGATATCCTTATTTATTATATTTAATAATCAATTTATTTCACTTACCCGCAGTCGAGTTTAGAATAATAATAATCAGTAACATGGCAAATGATGCTTCGTTTCCTTTCATTTCCACAGTTACAAAAATCCTGCGATTGAATCATTTGGATAACTGTCCAGCTCAATTTTCTCTTCAAATATCTGCAAATTAAAAAGCAATCCCTCCTTGTGCATTGTTCTTTAATATCCTACATTTTACTCTCCATAAAAATATAACGCCAAACTTTTGTAAACTAAATTCGCATCATTTCCTATTTTCCCGACAGTCCGTTGCTTGATCATTGTTCGCAAACGCGATGCGCGCGCATTCGTGCATAATTAATTAGATGCTCTTTGGCGTACGACCCGTTTTATTATGGTGGGCACAGGTAGATCATATCTTGCCGTATAGGACCACAAGATAAGTTGATAGTAATTTGATAGGCGCTGCTCGATCTAAAACCCCTAAATTTTTGTAAAAAATCATCCAAATTCCTTCCGAAAACTTCAAAATACCCCCTTAAGGATTTTTTAGCCCCCCAACCACACTTTCCTACCCTCAAACCACGGTCGATTCAATTTTTCTAGAAACTAGCTGGAATTACAACAATTTTGCTAATTTTTTCATTTAATTAAACCATAACTCAAAATCATGACCCTTTGTGTTCTCTTGACCTTTCGTCAGCCAAGAGTCGTCGCAATTATATAATGGAGCGAAGGTGTAAAGAAAAGACCAAAATTGTTTACCAAGACTTTTATCTGTCTGATCCCGACACGAAAAACCTTTTATATAAAATATCCTTGTTTTTGTTAATCTTTGGTCAAGGATTTTAGTGGGCGGTATTTGCCGAAGCTGCTTCGCCTCCGACAGGTTATTCGGAAATTACTGTAATAATTGTACTGGTGCCTCTTTCTGATGACGAGATTTGTGTAATCTAATTTAAAAATTTGAATGTATCGATTTGGTTGAACAAAGATTGCAGAATGTTGTTCGAGTGGTATAAGCCTGAGTGTAGCGTTATACACGGCAGAAAAATCTGTTGTACAACCGTGTGTTTCGAATTTGCTTGTAGCGTACAAGGCTATACTGAGACATCAAGCAACCCCCATAGGGGTTCTGACGGAGATCTTCAATCCGATTTTCCTAGTGCCATTTTGCAGGAAATCCCAATTACTTTTTTGCATGTACACAGTCAGTTATCAACTCCCATTGTTTTTGCTGTTTGTATTCCCAGTCCCAGTTAGGCGCAGCACATAGCCTCCAAATCTTTGGCATCTTTAAAAAAACATTGCACGGATCGTTAATGCATCTTCTGTTTGATTTAATGGTTTGAAGGAACTTCAGGTACGTTTCTATAATCCTACATGCAGCAGTTCTGATAAAAAACTTTTCAAGAGTTCTTTCAATAGAAAGAAAACCGCTGTAATTCTGAAAATAATCAAGATATTAGAAGTGCTGCATTCGCAGCACCGAACCATTCCCAGAGCGTCATTTTTGACAATTTCTAGCTTCCATATAGTTGCCCATCTATAAAACAATGTTGCGCCTAAAAGGGTATGTTTAAGTTTTATACCGTTGAAAGTCAAGGATATCAACCAACAGCGGTAGATTTCTGCTGAAACCAAAATTTTACGGAAGTTTACTAGCATGACCTCGTTTCTACGGAGCCATATTTTTGTTCTACACTCAAGTTGCAGAGAACTCTTGCAAAATTCCTGGTATCCAAGATTTTCTGGATTAAGCTGCAGAATTATTATCTTCTGCAGGAGTTTTGTAGGTGAACTTGATGAAGTTACGGTTTTTAGAGCCAAGCGCTTGGATCGCAAAAGTAGAGAAGAGCTAATCGAGTCCGCGACTCCTTGTCATTATATGCTCAAGTGGTATTGGTGTCCCCGAACCTTGCCTTGTTTCATAAAAACTCAACGATGAGCTACTTATCATGCAAAACTGTTATCTGCCAGCCTGTGTTACCCAGTCTTGATAAATGATTACGAATGATTACCGAAAAGTTTTTATCGAGCGGCATTTTGTCAAGATCAATAGACGATTGCGCTAAAGATTGCGTCGAGAAAGGTGAGAATTTTTTACCAAGATCCTTTACGGCATTGAAGAAATCAACCAATCAAATCAATCGAAATTCAATCCGACGCAAAGCATCATGGTAAAAATTCTGTCTGCCATCTTTAGCGCAGTGGTCTATTGCGTTCTGCAATTGAATTTTCAGTTCAGTTTTTTGTTAATTTGATGACCAAACGCAATGCATCTTGGTGAAATGCCCCTCGAACTCATTTTCTCCGCGACAGTCTATCGCAGTAACTTTTAAAAAGCTTCAGTGCTCGAAGGCCGTATACTTAATCTCGCTGTTAACAATCTTTGTTTCATTACACTCCCTTATGAATTCTCTGACCCTTAACTAGTTTATTTACTTTAATTCGTAAATCAAAATTTGATCTTTAAGGTTTTTGATCGTACGCCTCAGCTGTTTATAATGACAAATCTGTTGAGATTAATGTCATGCTTGTAAAGCAGGTTCACAGCCAGGGTCTCTTAAATTCTCATAGTTATGTGCGCCTACGCAGTTTGTATCGATGCAGCCTTGTTTTCTGTGTCAACTTGACGGTCATTTGCATTGGGCACCAGCCAAGCGGCCATCTTAGATCTCTTCAATGGAGCCCAGGCCCCCAATTGAGAATGACGTCTGGGAACCACCTAATATCGTTGGAGTCTGGTTCTTTGCTATGTATGTTTTGGCTGGTGGTCGTGGAAAAGTCGTACATTTATGCGGAGGATAAATGTGGTTAATTTTACGGATACGACGGAGGAGCCTTAGTACGTTACTCCCAGTACACAAAAGCCTCCTTCATTAGAACCCTGTTGCAATGATTTATCAATCACTAATTTGAATACGAAACCAATTCAGGAAGGCATTTAACTAACGAACAATTTCAGTGCATTCCTTTTATTCGATAGTTCCTCTCCGGTGTAACAAAGCATTGGTTCCAAATCTTTAAAGTGGCGTAAAACAGCCAATTAAAAGATTTGTAACCTATGCACGTGACGTCCCAAAAGGTACATGGAAACCTTAAAGGATACAAATCGATTTTCACTCTACTGAAGATTGCCGGTAAATCCTGTAAAAAAAGCAGAGCAAAAGAGAAATCAGTTCATCTATCAAAGATTGCGATCACCATATCTGGACTTGAAGCTAATGCTCAACCTCGTTCCCATGACCCAAAAGGAGGCTGTTGAAATCCAGCATGGCAGCATTTTTGGGCAGTATTGACATAGGAAACTGGCCCTCGGAACCAGGTTGGCTAATGCTCAATTTTCAATCAAGCTGTTAGCATACAATGAGTTCAGAGATGGTGTTGCATCCCCGTTGCATCCTCACCAAGCATTCGAGATAAATTGGACTCAAACAACTATCGTTATTCTCAACTTTCCCTCCAACATCCAAACCAACATCTTTATCGACAATTGCGTCTTTATCAAGAATTGATCATCAAGGAATCCTACAAAGTCCATATGCTGCGCTCTTGGAAAGATGCGTAAATTTCAGGGACTTCGGGACAATGAAAAAAGAAGCTCCTTTTAGGCCGCTTTTCTGATTCTCGCAGCGGAAACTGACTTGTTTCAAACGTGGCCTCATTTTCATTTTACATTTTTTCTGTTTGTTGGGCTTCAGTAATAGATCATCAGCGCTCTTCAAGCAGACATTATATAGGGTGTCCCAAAAGCTTGTGCCCCGTTTCAATGGCTGCTGCAGAGGAGCTGTGATTTTAATTTTCTCGTTTTTGAAACTGTTTTACAGGAAACGCTTCAACTTACAATTTGAGACCTTGTTTCAGTAAATCAGATGAGTAATTGAACGTTATGGTACAAGAAAGTCGAAACCAGAGGTTGCTTCAACGGGGCACAAATTGTTTGGGACAACCTGTCGTAAAATGATAATGCGACAAAGGACGCAAGTGTTCCAACCCCTCCCCGAGCCCCTCCCTAGCAGCTATCGCTTTCCCTTTTATCAAACCTTCCAGCAAATGATTTCTGATTTCCGATTTAATGTTTTTGCATGCCTCGTAGAGTTCTCAGTCGGATCACAGGTCACGCTATAACTGAATACCGCCACAAGCAAGATGGCGGCTAAGTTATTTAAAATGGTACCAACGACATTTTTACAGTAAATATGGCAGCTTATTAATATAGAAAAATTGATACAGAGTATATTATTATTATTGCAGATTGTTTGCAAGCGAAGAAAGATACAATACCTCAGTTACGGATAATCGAAAATATAGAGAATTAAAGGGTGAGTCGTTTATCAAAATCGATCTGTGTTTCTGAAAGATTAGTCCAAGAATGGAGTACCGGCTTGGCGGCCATTAAAGTCGTTGAAATACGACATGTGTTGAGCATTTGCAATTTCTTTTAGAAGTTGAAGCAAAAGAATTTAATATGAAATACTTGAAAACCTGAATATTATTGCCTCAAGATGACAGATTTAACACGGCGATTAACTTCTGGAATGTGTTCAATAAATGGCGTCAAAGAATTGATTTCTGCAAGGGCCTAAAGTTACCCTGGGTTTAGGCTGCACAGTTTTGTTGCATAACTGTTTCTTGCATTTGTAGCGAAGATGTTACCTTAGCTCTTAGATGTGAATTTTAAAAACATTCGCTCTTTCTAAAGAGCACAAGGAATAGAAATCGGTTGCATGGCGTAGAAATGGAAGTAATCTCCATAAACGTAAAGTGCTTACTGAGCAATTTCGCATTAGAGCCGTTGGAAATCCGAGCCATATGATTTCGGAAAAGAAACACAATGCAAGCTGTTCTTTTATTCGAAAAATACGATAGCGAAATTGAATCATCTTTTAAAGTGTCTGATTTCATTTCATTTTCATCAAAATTCAAGCTATTAAACTAATAAACAACATAACTACGGTAGTTAAAAACATCAACACAATTTAACATACGAACTTTTAATACTTTACTACCGATCTAATAACAAATTAGTAGCTTAGGACACCTAGAAGTAACTCTAATGAGCTTTCAGGCGAGAGTTGCTTTTCTCCTTGAGTGCTGTTAAGTCGATTGAGCCTGGTCGAATGTAAGCGTTCTCTTTTGCTAGTTTCAGTTTGGTTTGGGAACAGTTTAACTCTCGTTTGTTTCTTCTTTCGGGTAACATCTTACGAAAATTGTGCTTCTGCTCAATAGTATTGACTTACGACCCTAAAAAATATGGAATCACTGTAATTATACTCAACGTCAGTAATGTCAGTTTTAGTGCCTATCACACTCTGTTGAATCAATCATTCCCAACATTTGTCAAAAAGAAGGCTATTAACCACCCTTCCCACCCTTCCTATTTGCTGTACTTTTCGTTGAGCCTATGCCTGTTAGCTGAACATCCATGCTTGTACAGAGAAGTGTCAATGTTGATCGATTGGTTATGACCTATAAGATGATTAATAAGATCTGCCCTGAAAGCCTTTGGAATAGATATAAAACAAGAAATATGTACTCAAGTTATAGAGCAAGAAACTGCACGGACATTCAAATTCCGAGATATAATCTTGAGTACGCAAAGAAAATCTTTCACTATTCGGGTCTTAAAGCTTGGAACGATATTCCAATCTCCATCAGGGATCTCTCTACATTGCAACAATTTAAAAATCACCCCAAAATACATTTGAGGAGCTGACTTGAACTCAAACACGACTCCCTGGAAGATCAACCCCACCCTTTAAGTTATCAACTATATGTAGGTATCGTTATTTTAATTGCATATTTTTAGCTCTGCTGAAGGGATTTTTTCGTGAATAAATAATAATAATAATAATAATAATAATAATAATAATAATAATAATAATAATAATAATAATTATTGAAGATATTGAAGTACCAAGACTTAGCAAGAGAGCTGAAAAAACTGTGGAACAAAAAAGTGAAAGTAATTCCAGTTATAATTGGGGCGCTAGGAACAACACCAAAAGCATTGCCAAAAAGACTGAAGGAAATTGGGATAGCTACCAGGATAGTAGAATTGCAAAAGACTGTGTTGCTACACTCTGCCAGAATCCTCCGACAAGTGCTTGAGATTTGAGGAAACTTGTTGTTACCAAAGCTCAAGAACATCAATCCACTGATCAATTTACAGAAAGAACAGCATTTGAAATCAGTGTGTAACAGAGACAATAATAATAATAATAATAATAATAATAATAATAATAATAATAATAATAATAAT
>REGM01000095.1:1025236-1057926 GCA_004194415.1 Aurelia aurita
TAAAAGAAAGACTACGCAAAGCACGAGAAGAGAGATATTACAGTAAGCCACTCCACTCGGCATTTTTCAGAGAAACAAAAGAAGTAAGGGACGAGGATAACAGTTGGCTATGGGTTAAGAAAGGGTATTTGAAGAAGGAAACAGAAGGGCTGATAATGGCTGCGCAGGATCAAGCAATAAGGACGAATTGGATAAGACATAACATTGACAAAGAAGACATTTCGCCGTCGTGTAGGCTATGTGGTGAGAGAGATGAAACTGTCAGCCATGTAGTATCAGAATGTAAAGAGTTGGCTCAAAACGATTACAAAAAGGCAAGGCATGATAAAGTGGCTGCTATCCTTCACTGGCAGATGTGTCAAAAATATGGATTTCCCACTACTGCAAAGAGCTACGAACATTTTGTAGATAAGGAAATGGCTGTCTTAGAAAATGAAAATGTCAAACTATTATGGGACTTTTCCATCCAAACAGAAAAAAAAATAGACCATAACAAACCTGACTTGGTCCTGCTGGATAAGAAAGGAAAAACCTGCTACATTATCGATGTGGCATGCCCCTTCGATACAAGAGTTGAAAAGAAGGAGAAAGAAAAGTTTGAGCATTATACAGATCTGAAGTATGAACTTCTCAAGGTTTGGAACACGGAAGTGACAAAAGTATACATAATACCAATTGTGATTGGCGCTTTAGGAATAGTCACGAAGAATGTTGAAAAATATCTTGAAAAAATTGACTTCAAACCTGGCTTAGATCCTCTGCAGAAAGCTTGTTTGTTGGGTACTGCCAGAATAATCAGAAAAGTTTTGGACTACAGCGAATAGGACAAAATAGAACACTAGAAGACAAGGAAAGACGGTTTAGAAAGAAAGACTTTAGATCTATTATCTCAAGCCACGGGAGGTGACCTGATAATAGACAAGATACTGGTATAACATCGAGACCATGAGAAGAATTGCATAATAATAATAATAATAATAATAATAATAATAATAATAATAATAATGTTCTGTTATTAGTTTTCAGCGCTAAAATGCCAGTATAGCACATAATACATGTTTCCTTGCACTGTTATTTTAGAATTTAAAGTAGTCTCTTCGTGCAAGGATGGACAAATATTCTATTCATTTATCTGTTTACTAACAAACAGAAAAAATGTAAAACGAAAACGAGGTCACTGGCGGCTCCCACCCGGCCTGCCATAGCTTTCCATGAATGGAAGCCTAGCGGCCAGCCTCGTTTTGCATTTTTTCTCTTTGTTCTGTTTACTACTTTAAAAGCTATCAGTGTAATAAAAAAAATTCATGTTTTTGTCTTATTTATTTACCAGGTCGAAAGATGACAGCACAAGCTCTTCTGACGATATTTCTCGTCTCCTTGTCTTTATGTACAATTTATGCAGGTGTGTAACAAAGGTCTTATCAGGAATAACAATTGATAATTTCTGGCTATAAAATACATAAAGGGAATCTATGGTGAGATGTAAGGTGAGATTTGCGACAACGCAAAATTGCTCATGCAAAAGAATTCAATCGTATTTATTCGAAGGCATTTTCACGTGACATCTAATTTGAGACATACTATAAAAGCATGCCCTTTTAACTCCAAATGCAAACGTTTGAAAGCGATATAAAGGCATGTTCCGTTACAAAGGCACCTTAATAAACCCTCCCTAAAAGGGAATCTAAGCATATAAAAGTGGCTCAAGCCACTTGCGGTCAAATTCTAGCCTATCAGATATCAGTATTTCCTGTTGACGTAAATCAGCTACCGAAATATGGTTCGGCACGTGTCACAGCCTTTTGTCTTTGCACGGCTATTTTTATCTAAGGTTCATCTATGCTTAGATTCCCTTTAAAATGCCACAGAAAATATAAATCAGCAACCCAAGATTAGATGACTCTCTTGGTCTTGTTGAGGAGGGTCATGATCGAGTCACTCGAGTGACCTTGTTACAATCTGCCATGCTGGCAGCCTTGGCATGTTATCAGGAGATTGCTGACAGTAAGAGAATTAGCAACCCGAGCCTGATTTTGATTCATTCGAATTCCGATTACCTCTTGAAGGTGTTGTGGCGCAGTGGTGTAATCCTCTGACTTTGCAGCCAGAACTGTCAGGCGGACAGGTTTCGATCCCAGGTAGAGCCCCACTACTTGAGCGTCATGACAAGGGGTCGCGGACTCGATTAGGTCTTCTCTACTTCTGCGATCCCAGCGCTTAGCGCTAAAAACCGCAACTTCACCTTCACCTTCTTACCCTTTAATCTTCAATCATCCTATTGTCTCACGTTTAATCTGTTATAATTCCTCTATTTCTTCTTCTTCAATTCGGTGATTTTATAGGCAATGATTTCTTTTTGCAGAAGTTTTAGAGCTAACTGAAGATGAACAAGGTACACCGATTTGGAAAAATGGAGAATATAGAGACAGAGACGGTAAGGTTTTACAAAAGACATTGTGTGTTGTGTGTCATCTTGAGCTGGCTCGATTTAGACTCAGTAAACGTTTGGTAGATATTCTTTCTTGTTAGTTTGGTGGCAATAAACGTGGACTAACCACTGAATTATCTATTTATTCTACAGAAATTCCATTACCTTCAACGTTTGGTAGATATTCTTTCTTGTTAGTTTGGTGGCAATAAACGTGGACTAACCACTGAATTATCTATTTATTACCAGAAATTCCATTACCTTCAACGTTTGGTAGATATTCTTTCTTGTTAGTTTGGTGGCAATAAACGTGGACTAACCACTGAATTATCTATTTATTCTACAGAAATTCCATTACCTTCAACGTTTGGTAGATATTCTTTCTTGTTAGTTTGGTGGCAATAAACGTGGACTAACCACTGAATTATCTATTTATTCTACAGAAATTCCATTACCTTCAACGTTTGGTAGATATTCTTTCTTGTTAGTTTGGTGGCAATAAACGTGGACTAACCACTGAATTATCTATTTATTCTACAGAAATTCCATTACCTTCAACGTTTGGTAGATATTCTTTCTTGTTAGTTTGGTGGCAATAAACGTGGACTAACCACTGAATTATCTATTTATTCTACAGAAATTCCATTACCTTCAACGTTTGGTAGATATTCTTTCTTGTTAGTTTGGTGGCAATAAACGTGGACTAACCACTGAATTATCTATTTATTCTACAGAAATTCCATTACCTTCAACGTTTGGTAGATATTCTTTCTTGTTAGTTTGGTGGCAATAAACGTGGACTAACCACTGAATTATCTATTTATTCTACAGAAATTCCATTACCTTCAAGTTATGACGATGAAAAGAAACATAAACGAGGTAAATTAATTTCTCATTTAATTTTTTCGTTTTATCATGTCGTCATTTTCTTATCGTTTTGCTCCTTCTTTATGTCGAGTTCGTAATTTTTTGGAAAACTCCTTGCACCGATTCAATGTCAATATATAACCTTCTTAAACAGCATAATGTCAGTATATAGAGCAATGTACATTTTCCTATTGCTCTAAGTGGCTGTCGTAGTTGGAACTCGATGACATCACAACTGGTCGATTCGATTAAGGTCACCGTACACCTAGATAAAGTCACTCAACCACCAAGTCCATTTTCGTAAAGTCTCTTGTCGCAGAGTCCCGTCCATCTATCCTTTTGTACGCCCGTTTCGCATTTGATGTTAGGCTTATATAGTGTAATTGATTATCCATCTCGTCTACACGACCCGAGCGATGAGGACCCTAGGCGGGGAACAGTGACGGGAGCGATTGTTGTCGTTGTTGTTCTCACGGCAGGGGTTCTTGATTGTTCAACATTATTATTTATGTTGGCCTGACGTCCAATGTGAAACCGACTCAAGTATTTAATTGTAAATAAAAGTCTTTATATTTAGTATTTTGTATTGTATAATTAGTTGTATTTTAGGTTTATGTTTAATCCCAGGGGGTAGTCATGATATTTTGCTCCTCCTGGTACGGTCCTTGTAGTGTAGTATAGTAGATTGTAAGTAGCGTCTTAGGTAAATTCTGTTGTTGTAAATTTTTAAATTGAATAGAAAAAAAAAACATCATGTCCTTTCCAGCTATGACAGCCATATAGAATATTGGCATACTGTAGTTTTCAACTTATTTTTATTTGTGATAAATAAATAAAATAGCACAGAACCAAGATAAAGACAAGACACATGTTTTCTTCCAGCATATCACATATAAATTAGTAAATTATAAATTAGTAAATTATAAATTATAAATTATAAATTATAAATTAAAACTAGTCATTAATTTAAAGTGAAAATGCTTACTCTAAACTAATGAAGAACAGTTATAGATTATGAATAATCTTTAGCTCTATCTTCAAATATGCTCCCATGATTTTCTGCATAAATTTTGCTTCTGCCTCGAAATCGAGTTTCTTGGGTCCCCAATTCAATCATTCATCCATTTGCACATTTATTTATTCATTCATGGATTTCTTAATCCATATTTATTCGTTTATTTTATCTTCACTCCTAAATTAACTCCCTTGGACCTTCAATCATTCATTAAGTTGTTCAATATTGTCTTCGTTGATTTTGTTTTGCTTTTGCGGCACTTGTCTTTTCTCTACTGTAAGTCGTTTTTTCGATCTTCTAGTTGGAACAAGCATAGGGCTCAAATCTTTAAAAGGGCGGGTGTAAAACATCTATAACATTTTTCTTTGAATTGAATGACTTGAAAGGAACTTAAGGTACTTTGCTGAAAATCTGCCATGGAAACTTTTTGATATCTTGATTATTTTCAAAATGGCAGCATTTATTATATTTGAGGTTGTGACGTCATCAAATTTCTAAATCCTAAACCAGAAGAGCGACAGATTTCTGCTTGACACCATATTGTAGACCATCCTAAACTATGATTTTCTTGAAGATTGTATCATTCTTCCTCAATTGATTTAGGATTTATGATGGTTTTAATTTTTTCAAAATTTTCCATGAATTCTTTCAACAAAAACAAAAACCCTGCCATTTTGAAAATAATCAAGATATCAACAAATTTCCACGACAGGTTTACAGCAAAATACCCTAAGTTCCTTTCAAGCCATTCAATTCAAAGAAAAATGTAATAGAATTTTACACCCACCTTTTTAAAGATTTGAAAGATTTGAGCCCTATGCTGTTTGAACATTGACTATTCCATTCATCAAAGTTCAAAGTCTCATTATTTTTTACACAATTTCATTTTGTATTCCAGATACTTCATTAGATGAACCAGTCGATGGTGAGTAATCATGTCTTTATTTAAAAAGCTTCAGAGACAAACGTATGCTTCTTTTAGCTTCGTTTACCCCTAAACCAGACTTTAATGGG
Source organism: Aurelia aurita (assembly GCA_004194415.1). Taxonomy (NCBI): domain Eukaryota; kingdom Metazoa; phylum Cnidaria; class Scyphozoa; order Semaeostomeae; family Ulmaridae; genus Aurelia; species Aurelia aurita. The sequence goes on from REGM01000095.1 coordinate 1,030,561, forward strand.
ATTTAATCTAACTTAATCTAATTCAATCTGATTTAAACTACCTTGCTGATCTATTTTAATCTAGTTTTACTTTAGAATGAAATTCATCTTTTGCTAAAATAGTCCCTAACATAGAAACATCCGGTCAAAGTTAGGCTATCCTAGGTGTACATTTCTACCCTGCTTGTGCTTAATCCGATCTAATTTAATCTATTTTGATCTAATTTAATCTAATTTAATCTTGTTTAATCTTGTAGAAGGTACACATATTTTTTCTTACGATGCTAAGAATACCAATCTAACTTAATTTAATTTAACCTGATTTAACCTAATTCAATCTTCAATCTAACCATGTTGCTGATCGTTGGTTTTGTGTTCTTTTAGAGGAGAAAGACTCTGAAAAAAAGACAGATAAGAAAAATCTGATTAATAGAAGTAAGTGGAACAAATTTGCTTGTATTTCTAGTGAAAAAGATTTGCCTCTCTGTTGACTGACAATAAATGCACCAGTTTGATTTATTCTTCTACTGTTTAGATTCCATTTTATCGTCATTTGAAGCAAGAAATCATAAGACATGAATTCCCTTTTCTCTTTCTGTTCTCTTTCCTGAGTTGTGTTTTGCTGTTGGGTAAAAATTTGATACATGTGCGGCTGCTAAAACATAAGCGAGATAAATCCGAATTAGGCTACCTTAGATTACATAAAAGTGTATTCTAGCATTTTAGAAACATTAAGGTAAGTGATTTTTCATTTAATTTATTTGTAGTTCACTTCTCTATGCCATTTGGTGTTGGCTTACCTCTTTACCATGTCAGTAAAGGTAGGTTTTAATACCTACTAATCCGAATAATAATCTAACAAAAACATGTGCGACTCTAATGATACCATAGATGATGATAACATACAGAAAAAATGTAAAACGAAAACGAGGCCAAGTTTGAAACCGGTCAGTTTCCGCTTCGAGAATCAGAAAAGCGGCTTAAAAGAAGCTGCGAGAAAAGGGCAATCACTCTGGACAACTTGATAAGCCCTTTTGCAGATCGTTGAACGCTGTTTTGAGTTGGAGAATATGTTCAACAATATACTGGCACTTATTTTCTTTGTCCTGATAATAAGTATATAATTACAAGCAGAGCAATCTAAAAATATGCCTTAGGCCTGACGCCATTTTGCGNAATATGTGCGACTCTAATGATACCATAGATGATGATAACATACAGAAAAAATTTAAAACGAAAACGAGGCCAAGTTTGAAACCGGTCAGTTTCCGCTTCGAGAATCAGAAAAGCGGCCTAAAAGAAGCTGCGAGAAAAGGGCAATCACTCTGGACAACTTGATAAGCCCTTTTGCAGATCGTTGAACGCTGTTTTGAGTTGGAGAATATGTTCAACAATATACTGGCACTTATTTTCTTTGTCCTGATAATAAGTATATAATTACAAGCAGAGCAATCTAAAAATATGCCTTAGGCCTGACGCCATTTTGCGCGAAGGCGGGAAGGGAGAACGTTTCCGGTCAGCCTCGTTTTGCATTTTTTCTGTATGTTGATGATGATACTAATGATAAGAGTTTGTGTGAGTTTCTGTTTCTATCCCCTCTTTCTTTTAAAGACCCTCTGCTACCCATGTGGCTTTGCACGACGTTGCTGCCCCAGAATGCACTGCAAATGGATTTTCAGATTATCTGAAAGTCTCTGATGCTAGGCCGGTGTTGTGCTGTTTTCTCATGTGCAGCACGCAAAGCCTCATGGTTAGCAGAGGGCCTTTAATTCAGTTTTGGTTAGAATTCTTTTGGACGTATCTAGGGTTAAGTTCCACCGGAAATGCTTTTCTTTTGATGCTGCCAATATATGCCTTGAAAATGTTGACTGCTAACTTGAAATATGTAGACAGGTCCGAGCATAGAATATTACAATTCTTGTAAATTTTCACAAATTCAAGCACTCTTTGAGTTTTTGTTCTTCACCTGCAGGCTAAAATGTTTTCCAACAATACCCTTTTAATATTTTGTTTCAGTTACTGGAAAAAAGGGCAAAAAGAGCGGAGTACCACATCGTGAGTCAATTTTGTCCCTTTCCATAATTTAATATCTATTTAGTGGCAAAGAGCTAACGAGCATTATTGTTTCTTATAGGTACTGTTTTGCCTTTCAAATATGTAACCATATTTTAGCGAAGATTGTCAAGCAAAATGCTATGATTTCTACCAGGTGTCTCAAAAAAAATCTACTCCTGTTTGAAAAATCACCAAAATCGATTACATGGCCGATCTTTAAATTTATTTTTTGGCAAGTAGATCAAAGACCAAATTACTTCCCCAGATATAGTTGATCTTGTGATTGGTTTTAAAATTAGCAAATTTAGCTCTTTTAGGGCTGCCTGGTTTTGAAGCATACTGCATATTACCAGACTAATTTCGTTCTGAATATTAAGCTTCTAGCTGGTCATCAATGTGGGAAAGAAACGCAAAATATCATTGTAGACTTGAAGGATAATGAAAATCTCAAAATATTGGCTCTTAGGCAAGATTTATGACTTTGCTTAAAGAGTATAGCTCAGAATAAAGTTTTCAACCTGTCATTTTATACCCTTTATGTAATAATGAAAGCAAACATTTTATCATCTTTAAATATATTGGGATCATTGAAAAAAGAGATCAAAAAGAAAATTTTATCATAGGTTTGATAATCGAGTTTTGGTGATTTTTTAAACGGGAGTACTTTTTGGGACACCTGGTATAAAGACCAAATCCTCGAAATAGATTTTCATCTTCAGTTGAAGGACTGATTTGGATAGTGTTTGTTTTTTTTGTTTTTTTAAATTCGCTAGGTTTTACTCGCTGCATTTTTATCTTTTGCAGATTACAGAGACTCTGGGAATAAACTAAAACTCACTGGTAAGTCTTTTTGAAATTTTATGTTTGCAGTTTTCTTTTCTCCACATTAGACTTTATGAATTTAGATTTCTCTTCTCTAACATGTATTTGATAATTCTGTTTTCAATGACCAAAACTGTACGAACTCCAATATCGGAAACCAGTCTTCATTGTACATTTTGGCACAATCTTACCACATTTCCTTGGCACAATGCACTTAAAAAAATCTATCTCTATCGTGACCGGGCGCATTATGTCCAAAGGCAAATACTCACCACAGTACCCCGCTGCTCGCCCCAGCAAATTAAATTGAAGATTTTCTTGCAATTTACTAGACCTTTGCCTATCAATGTTTTTACGCTGTTTAACATTGCAAGCTTGAGAATCTGTAATTTCTGTAAATATTATTACCACACATACAAAAAAGTGGCCTCAAGTTGCAAGCCTGAAAAATGAAAAAACTTTGCAGAATGGACTAACAGTTACTTTTATATCCGAGATTGCGTAAAATATTCATGATAGAAAATTGTCTGTTCTTGTTATATAAATATTTTGAAACTTTTTTCTCATCAAAAATTCAACTTATTGTTTCTATCATTTAGATGCGTATGACTATGCCAAATTAGATGTACAAACACCAGATCGCAAATCAGAAGTATCAAAAAGCTGGGGAATGACATATGATAATTTATTTCAAGGTGCGTTACTTACTTTTTGAAATATTTCGATTTCTATTTTTTAACATTATCAATCAAAACAAATCTAAAAAAAACAACTTACTTTATTTGCACCATACACAGTGGGAGAGGACATAAAGTCATCTGGTCCCGACTGCATATGGTGCTTACAATCCAACAAGTGTACAATTCATAAAGTACAGTTTGTCTCCCATTAGATGTCAGGTAAATCTATCACAATAAATAAATAATTGTGCGGTTCAAGATGACCGTTATTGTTGCAAATCTCAACTAACATCTAATGTGAGACAGATTTAGAAGATCAAATTAAACCTAAAAACAGAGGGGAAAACGACAATTTTGTTTCAACGTTTTTAAAAATTTATTTTATGTTATCTGAATACTCATCTTCTCCTGATTTAACATCTGTTTTATTTGTTCATTTTGTAGAGAAACCAAAAGAGATGACTGGTCAAATGAGATCAAAATTAGAAGGTACTCTTTTGTCTATGCTATTTATTCAACTGCAGACATTAGAATCCGAAAATTTCGGACAAAATTTTGGCTGAGTTGCCTTTAAAGGCATAGGTGTCAGATCTTTCAATAAGGATTGCTCGAATGCTAATTGCATCTTCCGTTTGATTTAATGACTTGAAAGGAACTTCAGGCACTTTGCTATTGTTGTTTATTGGATCTTTTTGATATTTTGATTAATTTCAAAATTGTAGTCTTATTTGTGGTTCAATCACTTTTGAGCTGTAACGTCATCAAATTGCTAAATCGTAAACAAGAAGAGCTACAGATTTCTGCTTATCGCCATATCGTAGACCTTCTTAAACTATGGTTTTCTTGAAGTTTGTACCAATCTTCTTCTCATGTGCCGTCTACTCGTTGTAGGTAGGCTGCTATGAATCGTCTCCATTTTTCTCGATCTTGAGCTTTCCTCACAAGCCATCCATAATGTTTCCTTCCCACCCATTCTCCGATGTTGTCCATCCACACAGTTCTTCCTCTGGACTTGCGATGATTTTAAAATCTTGGTCTCCCACCAATATTCCTATATCAACTTAGGATTTGCGATGATTTTAATTTTTTCAAGTCTTGTCAAGATTTTTTTCAATAAAAGGAAAGACTGAAAATAATCAAGATATCAAAAATCTCCAATGATCAACAATAGCAAAGTACCTGAAGTTCCTTTCAAGCCATTAAATCAAAAGGAAGATGCAATAACCATTCGTGCAACCCTCTTCAAAGATTTGATGCCTCTGCTTTAATTTGAAAGCGTTTGAAGATTTCTTTGACTATGTTTTTGCTCTTGGTACTTCGATTTGGAGCATTTAGTGCCGATCTTTGGTTAAAATTATGTGAATTCTATGCAAATAACTCAATTCAAGCGAAATATTTGATCGATGAGCCGTTAAAAAGGACATTGTTTCTCATTTTTCAGAAAGTGCCTGACATTTTTTCTTTCCAAAGTTTTCTATCTCAAACTCTTCGATCCAAAACATTTCGACTTTAATCCATCTATTTTTCGCTCCTGTCTTGAAATATTTTACAAGTATCAGCAGGCTAATATCAATATAGCGAATCTGGTACAAAGCACACAGCCATTTTGTGGTAATAATTTAGGTATCTTAATGAGCAAGTCTTACCTAACAGCATCTATCTGTAGAAAGAATCCTTGTGCGATATTGCCTACTTTTACGTACATAGGTGTATAATTAGGGGGTCAGGGGGGACCATGGCCCCCTAAAATTTGTCAAAACTCACTAAGCGTACCACAAAGTAGTTCGTCATGGCCCTCTGGTAGCCTGTAGCCTGTAGCACTAAGCGTACTACAAAGTAGCCTGTTTGTCTGGGCACAACATAACTCTATGCCTATGTTTACCAACCAAACATGTTTTTGCGTTTTTGATCGATCAGAAAAGGGCTATTTTTAGCGATACTCATATAAAATCTCTTTTTCTTATAAGATTTTTAATATTGTTTTGCTTTGTTTTTTCCAGCTGGATATCAGATTAAAGAAGAAGATCTTGATAGTGAGTAAAAACAGACTGATCGTTTCATTGATTGATTGATTGATTGATTGATCGATTGCTCGATTGATTGTTTATGGATAGTTCGGTTGATTGATTTTTCGATTGATTTTTCGATTGATTTTCGATTGATTTTTCGATTGATTTTTCGATTGTTTGATTGATTGATTGATTGATTGATTGATTGATGATTTGCTAAGTGATTGATTCTATTATTCTCATAGACGGCATGATGTTCCGTGGACTTGGTGGCCTAAGACTTAGAGACCAAAATCATCAAATCATCGAAGGAAAATTCGCTGATAAAGACGACGATGAAGAAATGGATGCTAGAAGTGACGTCACAAAGAACAGTATGTAATTTATGCTTAAATCAATTATTATAATGCTTTTGTGTTTATGTTGTAATAAATCATTATTAAGATATTTCAAATTAATCATGCATGTTATTGCAGAGTATGTACTGTCTATATTTTACATTGCGTTCCTTGTGTTGTGCTTTGTCAGCGTTAACTTTGTCCTATCAACATCTTACGCTTTGTAAACTGATGTAAGAGTTCGGTGCTCAGGTTTATCCTACTTAGAAAACCAAGCGCTTGATTTGTTTCCTTAGTACTGTTGTTCTACATTCCTCCAGCTTGATTCGCTCTTGAAGCATTGTCATGCTCCTGCCCAGCAAATACTTTTAGCATGAATTAGCATGAAATAGTATTCTTCTGTGATGAATCAGCCTTTTTTTACCAATTACCTTCAAATCTTTCACAGTTCTAGAAATAGTTTATATTCTAGATTCCCACTTGGCTCGCAACCCCAACGGCCGTTTGACTGATCTAAAAATTATCCAAATTGCAACGTGCGTCACCAACCCTATCCTATGTCCTCAAATTCCAATTCACCAGAGAACACTCATTCGTTATTTTTGCAGTAACGCCAACACAAGTCAACTCTCAATTTTTATTTATTCAAGAACAAAAAATACATAGTATTAGTGTATATTACTCTATTATTGATAAATTCCCCCTTGTTCAACGCAGCTCCCAAGATTCAACCCATATTAAGCCTCGGTCAAACGATCTAATATTTCACCAAATATTTCACCCAACATCATGTTGAATGAGATGTTGGATCGTTTGACCACCATGTTGGTTCACCTAACATCGTCATTTTCGATGTTGGATGAAATGTTGGGTGGAATGTTGGATGAAATTTTGGCGAAATGTTGGATCGTTTGACCGGAGCTTTACACTTTGCAATAATCCTAACCCGGGTCAAAGCCCAATTTTAATTTATTCAACAGCAATTCTTGTATATTATTTATTTCCAAATATTCACTTTTTTATTACTGATAGATGTCCACCCTTTTCGAACACACCTCTTCCCTCGTCAAACGCAGCTTCCTTGCTCCAACACACATTACACTTGGCAGTAATCCTAACCCGGGTCAAAGCCCAATTTTAATTTATTCAACAGCAATTCATGTATATTATTTATTTCAAAATATTCGCTCTTTTATTACTGATAGATGTCCGCCCTTACCTAACACCCTCTCCCCTCGTCAAACGCACCTCCCTTGCTCCAACACGCATTACACTTTTAATCCTAACCCGGGTCAAAGCCCAATTTTAATTTATTCAACAGCAATTCATATATATTATTTATTTTCTATTTCTGATAGATGTCCACCCTTGTCTAACACGCCTCTCCCTCGCCAAACGCACCTCCCTTGCTCCAACACACATTGCACTGTGCAATAATGCTAACCCGGGTCAAAGCCCAATTTTAATTTATTCAACAGCAATTTATGTATATTATTTATTTCCAAATAATCACTCTTTTATTTCTGATAGATGTCCACCCTTGTCTAACACACCTCTCCCTCGTCAAACGCACCTCCCTTGCTCCAACACGCATTACACTGTGCAATAATGCTAACCCGGGTCAAAGCCCAATTTTAATTTATTCAACAGCAATTCATGTATATTATTTATTTCCAAATAATCACTCTTTTATTTCTGATAGATGTCCACCCTTGTCTAACACCCTCTTCCCTCGCCAAACGCAGCTCCCTTGCTCCAACACACATTACACTTGGCAGTAATCCTAACCCGAGTCAAAGCCCAATTTTAATTTATTCAACAGCAATTCATACTNGTAATCACAGTCTGTCTCAAATTAGGTGTCACGTGAAAATGTCCGCGAATGAAAACAATTAAAGAGTTTTGCATGAGTACTTTTGCATTATCGAAAATCTCACGTGACATCTGATTTGAGACCTGCAAAAATGACGTCTCTATAGCAAGCAAAGAAGACGTCTACTATCCCTACGATCCTTGCTTTCGACTGTGAAAAATCGAATTCAGCGTCATCAAGTGCCCGTGTTGACATTGCTCGAATTTGTTTACATTTTCTGAGACTGTGATTGGTTTCTTTAGTGTCTGTGATCACATGACATTGTTTTTTCTCTCAGCAAATCAAAACTCGAGACAACATTGTTTCAGCCAACGAGATTGCCCAAGGAAGCCTGAAGCCTACACAAATTAAAATATTTGCTTTGACTTTACCTTTAATGGACACTGCTTGCAATTGCCTCCAACGCGTCAAATAGAAAACCACCGGCCTTGCATGTTAGCTGATTGCAATTTGCTCGAAATTTTCACTTAAAATTGTTTCTCTTTTACAGTTTACCAAATTAGCTTCCTTGCCAGTACTAGTAACATACAGAGTGGCAGTCTATGTTGTAAGGTGCAATTCACAGGTCTTGTACCACTTCAAGACCTGGCACACTGAGACACTGAGAAGCTGAGACACTGAGAAGCGGGGATGGCTCAATGGTAGCGCGCTTGATTACCAACCTGAGGGTTGGTGGTTCGAGTCCCCGCCCTGTCGAACCTGCTACGTAGAGTGAGGAGAGTCGCCAACTCTCTGTAATTCCAGGCTAAAGGCATTGCGAAGTGTGGTCACATCGAGAGGAAGGACCAGGACATTGCTTCGATAAGCTTAGCTTCTCAGTGTTCTAAAAACTACCTTCGTATGCTAGGTAGCAATATAGAAAGAAAAGAAAAAAGACCTGGCACGAACCCTTGCACCAAGTCTGCCTCAATGTATGAATCTTGGACCAATCTCTCTAGAATTTTCTGAACTGTAGACTTTCTCGATTGTTTTCCAGGGCTCTTTACTACAACATTCTGTTCCTCTTCATCTTTGTTGGCTGTTGTTGTCTGGCTGGGTTGGTTATGTATGCTGTTTATGCCGATTGCGATCTCAGAAGTATCAACGTTGTCAAAAGCAACGATCAGGTACATGTATGGTCGATTTCGTAAGCTTGCAAAAAACGGCTGAAGTGTGCAAGTAAAGTTTGGTACAGTCTATTCACTCAACTCACCAAAAAATTAAAAACTTGGTTCCTTAATCACATTGTTAATTATTTCTGCATGTTTCACATCGGAGAGGTCCTAGTGGACACTTCTCTTGTAGTATCTTTTGTGAGCCGTTTTTAAATCACAAAAGGGCTTTGACTGCAAAGGACCTTTCACTTCAAACTTCTTTTGTGAATTGCTCAAAATAACGTTTTTCATGCCATAATTTCATCGTTTCATTCCCGGAAGAACAAAATAACGACCACATTAAAAAATAACGACCACCATGTGGCTTTGCACGCCGTTGCTGTCCCCGAATGCACTGCAAATGGACTTTTAGATTATCTGAAAGTCTCTGATGCTGGGCCGGTGTTATGCTGTTTTCTCATGCGCAGCACGCAAAGCCTCATGGTTAACAGAGGGTCTTCAAATCTATTGGGTGCTTTACACACATACACACAAAGAAAATTTAAAGATCAGTATTAACATGATCAAATTTGGTGATTTCCAAAATGTTTTTTTTTTACTCACCCGGTACAAAATTATTCGCAGTCATGGAAGAACGAACATTTAGTCTAGCAAAATAAACGCTGTAAATAACAAACTTTGTTCCTAGTGACATGAAACTGATGTAAACAAACTTAAATGTATTTACAGATTATTCCCTACTTCGTAATTCACAAGCTGGGACATTTGAAAGGCATACCTGGAATATATGTGGCTTGTCTTTTCAGTGGAGCATTGAGGTAACTACGTTGTGCATTTTTCATGTTAAATTCAAAGTCTCAGCCTTGCTGGACTTGCACAAGTCATCTTGAAGAAAAAGAATGGACGCCTTGTTCTGAACAGCTGTTCATCTCTTGTAATTGGACCCAACTGCAAGCAATTCAAAATTTTTATCACTATTGGTCTGGTCCAAAATCAAGATCAGAAATGCAGCCTGCCTGACCAAAAATCATCCAGCTATCCACTTGCAAGCTGTTTGCAACAAGTTCTTCCTTTTTCTTTCAAGACAACTTCTACAAGTCGACATCCTTGCCAGACCAGGCCATGTTTCTGTATGACTTTCTTGTTTATTTTTATCTGTTCAATATCTTTCTGCAAAAAGTGAAATTAAGTGGAATCTCCACATTTTCAAGTGGAGAAATTAGTAACAGACGCTTGAATATTTCAATTGCTTAGAACCGAAAGAGTTTAATTTAACTGCCTTAAAAGCAACTGCGAGCGACTATGAAATATGCTTCACTCACCAAGCATTCTTTTCCTGTGCAGCACTGCCTCCTCTGGTCTAAATTCGCTCACTGCTGTGACTTTGGAAGACATCGTAAAGTGGAGACATCCTGATATAAGTGACAGCAGAGCAACCGTTGTTTCAAAATTCATTGGTAAGTATAAGATCTTGCAAAGTAAAATCAGCCACGCGACAGATCTGGGTAAGACAAATTTTTTGTCACACCTAAGTTAGCCTTTCTTCGTTGAAACTGGTAGCTATCGTTCGATTGTACATTTTGACCAACTTAAAAATTTTTCGAAATCATCCGATATATCGCATAGGACGCGATTTATTTGTTGTGTAAATAGAAATAAATTTTTCAAAGAGACTGAGTTTAAAGGGGCCTTTGCAACAGGCATGCTTTGTGAATACATCCTTTTGTGGTTTCTTTGTTGTCGCCATTTTAATGGTCCACTAAAATGGCCGACAACAAAGAGATGACACGTGCAAGGTATGCCGGTTGCAAAGGCCCCTTTAAATGTTCATAACCCATAACGATAACTCTACGTGTATTACCTTTCTTTCGCAGCTTGCGGATATGGAATTATTGTTGTCGCTTTTGCATTTTTGGTATCTGCTGTTGGCAGTATGGTATTACAGGTGAGCATTGCAAAACAAGTAATAATATTACGACCCTAGAAAACTTTTTTCTCTAAATTCAATGAACATTTACTAAACAGGAGTGAGTGTGGTTTTATCGATGATTTAAATTTCTTTTTCTTCAGTTAGCTTACTCTATCACTGGCATCATTGGAGCACCGAATTTTGGTCTGTTTACACTTGGTATGTTCTGCGCAAGAGCAAACTCCAAGGTCAGTACAGTATCATATTTCTAACAAAGGGGGTATTGTTTTAGGAATCTCCTGCAAATAATAGAATTTTGGAAAGAACAAGAATCCCATTCTTCTGGTGACATTCTAAAAAACACGGTAGCCTTCACAGACTTGAAATAATTTATTGAAAACCCATTTTTTTGTAATTCTTTTTTCGGTAGACTGCAGAGGGATCTTTGTCGTATCTTCAGCACCTGTGCTCTTCTGAAACCGGTAGAGATCCGAGGCGCCTGAAACCTTCTGCTTCTGCAAACATTATGAGGGATCGCAAGAAACCTTATTTTTTTCATCGATCGAAGAAGTGTTTAAATAATTGATTGATTGATTGATTGAATAGATGAATAAATGATTAGGTAAATGGTGGTTGATATTTTTTAATAATAACTATATACGATCAAACAATGGTCTATTTCTGCAACGAGAGATAGCCGCTTCACAAGGGGCTTCTTAGATATATTTTTTCATTTAAGGGTTAATTGATTGATTGATTTGTTTTCTAGGGAGCCTACACTGGAGTTATTACTGGTCTAATCTTGACAACGTGGATAGCTCTCGGTGCAATATTGTATCCAGGTGACAAGATGCCGGCACCAATCTATGTATATAGGGATACATGCGTTAACATGGTATTGATGCCCAATATAACCATGAATGCTACTTCCTCACATATCAACGGTTTAGTACCATATAAGTACATCCCCTACGAGTAAGTAGCATATACCGGGTGACCCAATAAAAAACTTCACGAGTTAAAGTTATTGAAAATGGTTTGTATCACCGTTTAGTTGAAAGGTTTGGCTATCTTTTGAGATATTGCATGGTCACTTTAAGCTATGATTACCGTTTGAAAAACCAGATTCAAAGAAAAATTTCGAAGCCTACATTTCTCATTTAGAGCGAAAGAATCGCCATCCTTTTCTAGTCAATATTTTGTGGAAACTCAACGTAGAGATGGGTTTGAGTTCGTTTGGGGAAATCTGTTGTTTGCAATATGATCGATATCTGTTCCTTATTCAAATTTCGTGCTCCCATGCAAATTTGGAATTCGGGTTTTTCACATCTTCCAAAACATGGACTGGAAAAGGACGGGAAGTTCCGAGAAATGAATGAATTACCATATTTTTTAAACTAGGTTTTCAGAGGGTAGTCATAGCTTAAACTGACCAAGCAACATCTTAAAGGATAGCTAAACCCTTCAGCTACATGCTGATACCTTGTTTGTGTTCATAACATTTGCTTTCAGGAAGCTAGGTGCAATCTAGCCTGTCAACGTTTTTTTGGGTCCCCCGGTAAACATTTACTAATGAAGCGAGAGAAGTTTTAAACAGTGTCCTTTATTCTGAATTTCTTTATCGATTCTATGTCGTTACTGAAGGGAATTTACGATGAATCTTTAAAATACAAACTTTCCCAGCTCAACTGGAAAAGCTATACTCTGAACAAATTTGGGGCTTGCAACAATGAGCCTGTTTGTGCATAGTGTCTACTTTATGATCGATCCTTCATTGGAAATTTGAAATACCATAGCGTATGGCAAGAGATAGACTGACGACGTGATTCCTTGTATTCGTTCAATGTTTTTAATCTAATGTTTTTATTTTCTCTCATAACTATCATTCTATTCAATGCGGAAAAATGAGACTCATGTAATCAGTCAAGGCAAGACACATGTATCTGATAGATTGATCTCGCTTTTACTAATCGTTGCGATGGTTCAGTTAGATCAGTTAGATCTAGACATATCAAGGCAGAACCTAGAATTCTCCAAAAGAAGTTTTGTCTTTTCTGGTGCAAAAACGTGGGACGAAATCCCATTGGAAATTAGAATGAGCCCCACGATTACCACTTTCAAAAGGAAACTGAAGGAATTCCTACAAAATTAGCATCCTTCCCAAAGCACGATCCCTAGGAAGACCAGCAAATCTTTAAGGTTTTGATTTGTACATATATATTTATAGCGATTATTTTTCTTTTAACAAACAAATACAGTATAAATAATTGTACTTTGAACAGAGTTTAATTTTGTACGACGTTTCGGGCATAAACCCATTATCAAGACTTGATAATGGGTTTATGCCCGAAACGTCGTACAAAATTAAACTCTGTTCAAAGTACAATTATTTATACTGTATTTGTTTGTTAAAAGAAAAATAATCGCTATAAATATATATGTACAAATCAAAACCTTAAAGATTTGCTGGTCTTCCTAGGGATCGTGCTTTGGGAAGGATGCTAATTTTGTAGGAATTCCTTCAGTTTCCTTTTGAAAGTGGTAATCGTGGGGCTCATTCTAATTTCCAATGGGATTTCGTCCCACGTTTTTGCACCAGAAAAGACAAAACTTCTTTTGGAGAATTCTAGGTTCTGCCTTGATATGTCTAGATCTAACTGATCTAACTGAACCATCGCAACGATTAGTAAAAGCGAGATCAATCTATCAGATACATGTGTCTTGCCTTGACTGATTACATGAGTCTCATTTTTCCGCATTGAATAGAATGATAGTTATGAGAGAAAATAAAAACATTAGATTAAAAACATTGAACGAATACAAGGAATCACGTCGTCAGTCTATCTCTTGCCATACGCTATGGTATTTCAAATTTCCAATGAAGGATCGATCATAAAGTAGACACTATGCACAAACAGGCTCATTGTTGCAAGCCCCAAATTTGTTCAGAGTATAGCTTTTCCAGTTGAGCTGGGAAAGTTTGTATTTTAAAGATTCATCGTAAATTCCCTTCAGTAACGACATAGAATCGATAAAGAAATTCAGAATAAAGGACACTGTTTAAAACTTCTCTCGCTTCATTAGTAAATGTTTACCGGGGGACCCAAAAAAACGTTGACAGGCTAGATTGCACCTAGCTTCCTGAAAGCAAATGTTATGAACACAAACAAGGTATCAGCATGTAGCTGAAGGGTTTAGCTATCCTTTAAGATGTTGCTTGGTCAGTTTAAGCTATGACTACCCTCTGAAAACCTAGTTTAAAAAATATGGTAATTCATTCATTTCTCGGAACTTCCCGTCCTTTTCCAGTCCATGTTTTGGAAGATGTGAAAAACCCGAATTCCAAATTTGCATGGGAGCACGAAATTTGAATAAGGAACAGATATCGATCATATTGCAAACAACAGATTTCCCCAAACGAACTCAAACCCATCTCTGCGTTGAGTTTCCACAAAATATTGACTAGAAAAGGATGGCGATTCTTTCGCTCTAAATGAGAAATGTAGGCTTCGAAATTTTTCTTTGAATCTGGTTTTTCGAACGGTAATCATAGCTTAAAGTGACCATGCAATATCTCAAAAGATAGCCAAACCTTTCAACTAAACGGTGATACAAACCATTTTCAATAACTTTAACTCGTGAAGTTTTTTATTGGGTCACCCGGTATATGCTACTTACTCGTAGGGGATGTACTTATATGGTACTAAACCGTTGATATGTTGAGGAAGTAGCATTCATGGTTATATTGGGCATCAATACCATGTTAACGCATGTATCCCTATATACATAGATTGGTGCCGGCATCTTGTCACCTGGATACAATATTGCACCGAGAGCTATCCACGTTGTCAAGATTAGACCAGTAATAACTCCAGTGTAGGCTCCCTAGAATACAAATCAATCAATCAATTAACCCTTAAATGAAAAAATATATCTAAGAAGCCCCTTGTGAAGCGGCTATCTCTCGTTGCAGAAATAGACCATTGTTTGATCGTATATAGTTATTATTAAAAAATATCAACCACCATTTACCTAATCATTTATTCATCTATTCAATCAATCAATCAATCAATTATTTAAACACTTCTTCGATCGATNTAACGCATGTATCCCTATATACATAGATTGGTGCCGGCATCTTGTCACCTGGATACAATATTGCACCGAGAGCTATCCACGTTGTCAAGATTAGACCAGTAATAACTCCAGTGTAGGCTCCCTAGAATACAAATCAATCAATCAATTAACCCTTAAATGAAAAAATATATCTAAGAAGCCCCTTGTGAAGCGGCTATCTCTCGTTGCAGAAATAGACCATTGT
This sequence comes from Aurelia aurita, assembly GCA_004194415.1. Classification (NCBI taxonomy): domain Eukaryota; kingdom Metazoa; phylum Cnidaria; class Scyphozoa; order Semaeostomeae; family Ulmaridae; genus Aurelia; species Aurelia aurita. The sequence continues at coordinate 1,045,641 of REGM01000095.1, forward strand.
TTGATCGTATATAGTTATTATTAAAAAATATCAACCACCATTTACCTAATCATTTATTCATCTATTCAATCAATCAATCAATCAATCAATTATTTAAACACTTCTTCGATCGATGAAAAAAATAAGGTTTCTTGCGATCCCTCATAATGTTTGCAGAAGCAGAAGGTTTCAGGCGCCTCGGATCTCTACCGGTTTCAGAAGAGCACAGGTGCTGAAGATACGACAAAGATCCCTCTGCAGTCTACCGAAAAAAGAATTACAAAAAAATGGGTTTTCAATAAATTATTTCAAGTCTGTGAAGGCTACCGTGTTTTTTAGAATGTCACCAGAAGAATGGGATTCTTGTTCTTTCCAAAATTCTATTATTTGCAGGAGATTCCTAAAACAATACCCCCTTTGTTAGAAATATGATACTGTACTGACCTTGGAGTTTGCTCTTGCGCAGAACATACCAAGTGTAAACAGACCAAAATTCGGTGCTCCAATGATGCCAGTGATAGAGTAAGCTAACTGAAGAAAAAGAAATTTAAATCATCGATAAAACCACACTCACTCCTGTTTAGTAAATGTTCATTGAATTTAGAGAAAAAAGTTTTCTAGGGTCGTAATATTATTACTTGTTTTGCAATGCTCACCTGTAATACCATACTGCCAACAGCAGATACCAAAAATGCAAAAGCGACAACAATAATTCCATATCCGCAAGCTGCGAAAGAAAGGTAATACACGTAGAGTTATCGTTATGGGTTATGAACATTTAAAGGGGCCTTTGCAACCGGCATACCTTGCACGTGTCATCTCTTTGTTGTCGGCCATTTTAGTGGACCATTAAAATGGCGACAACAAAGAAACCACAAAAGGATGTATTCACAAAGCATGCCTGTTGCAAAGGCCCCTTTAAACTCAGTCTCTTTGAAAAATTTATTTCTATTTACACAACAAATAAATCGCGTCCTATGCGATATATCGGATGATTTCGAAAAATTTTTAAGTTGGTCAAAATGTACAATCGAACGATAGCTACCAGTTTCAACGAAGAAAGGCTAACTTAGGTGTGACAAAAAATTTGTCTTACCCAGATCTGTCGCGTGGCTGATTTTACTTTGCAAGATCTTATACTTACCAATGAATTTTGAAACAACGGTTGCTCTGCTGTCACTTATATCAGGATGTCTCCACTTTACGATGTCTTCCAAAGTCACAGCAGTGAGCGAATTTAGACCAGAGGAGGCAGTGCTGCACAGGAAAAGAATGCTTGGTGAGTGAAGCATATTTCATAGTCGCTCGCAGTTGCTTTTAAGGCAGTTAAATTAAACTCTTTCGGTTCTAAGCAATTGAAATATTCAAGCGTCTGTTACTAATTTCTCCACTTGAAAATGTGGAGATTCCACTTAATTTCACTTTTTGCAGAAAGATATTGAACAGATAAAAATAAACAAGAAAGTCATACAGAAACATGGCCTGGTCTGGCAAGGATGTCGACTTGTAGAAGTTGTCTTGAAAGAAAAAGGAAGAACTTGTTGCAAACAGCTTGCAAGTGGATAGCTGGATGATTTTTGGTCAGGCAGGCTGCATTTCTGATCTTGATTTTGGACCAGACCAATAGTGATAAAAATTTTGAATTGCTTGCAGTTGGGTCCAATTACAAGAGATGAACAGCTGTTCAGAACAAGGCGTCCATTCTTTTTCTTCAAGATGACTTGTGCAAGTCCAGCAAGGCTGAGACTTTGAATTTAACATGAAAAATGCACAACGTAGTTACCTCAATGCTCCACTGAAAAGACAAGCCACATATATTCCAGGTATGCCTTTCAAATGTCCCAGCTTGTGAATTACGAAGTAGGGAATAATCTGTAAATACATTTAAGTTTGTTTACATCAGTTTCATGTCACTAGGAACAAAGTTTGTTATTTACAGCGTTTATTTTGCTAGACTATATGTTCGTTCTTCCATGACTGCGAATAATTTTGTACCGGGTGAGTAAAAAAAAAACATTTTGGAAATCACCAAATTTGATCATGTTAATACTGATCTTTAAATTTTCTTTGTGTGTATGTGTGTAAAGCACCCAATAGATTTGAAGACCCTCTGTTAACCATGAGGCTTTGCGTGCTGCGCATGAGAAAACAGCATAACACCGGCCCAGCATCAGAGACTTTCAGATAATCTAAAAGTCCATTTGCAGTGCATTCGGGGACAGCAACGGCGTGCAAAGCCACATGGTGGTCGTTATTTTTTAATGTGGTCGTTATTTTGTTCTTCCGGGAATGAAACGATGAAATTATGGCATGAAAAACGTTATTTTGAGCAATTCACAAAAGAAGTTTGAAGTGAAAGGTCCTTTGCAGTCAAAGCCCTTTTGTGATTTAAAAACGGCTCACAAAAGATACTACAAGAGAAGTGTCCACTAGGACCTCTCCGATGTGAAACATGCAGAAATAATTAACAATGTGATTAAGGAACCAAGTTTTTAATTTTTTGGTGAGTTGAGTGAATAGACTGTACCAAACTTTACTTGCACACTTCAGCCGTTTTTTGCAAGCTTACGAAATCGACCATACATGTACCTGATCGTTGCTTTTGACAACGTTGATACTTCTGAGATCGCAATCGGCATAAACAGCATACATAACCAACCCAGCCAGACAACAACAGCCAACAAAGATGAAGAGGAACAGAATGTTGTAGTAAAGAGCCCTGGAAAACAATCGAGAAAGTCTACAGTTCAGAAAATTCTAGAGAGATTGGTCCAAGATTCATACATTGAGGCAGACTTGGTGCAAGGGTTCGTGCCAGGTCTTTTTTCTTTTCTTTCTATATTGCTACCTAGCATACGAAGGTAGTTTTTAGAACACTGAGAAGCTAAGCTTATCGAAGCAATGTCCTGGTCCTTCCTCTCGATGTGACCACACTTCGCAATGCCTTTAGCCTGGAATTACAGAGAGTTGGCGACTCTCCTCACTCTACGTAGCAGGTTCGACAGGGCGGGGACTCGAACCACCAACCCTCAGGTTGGTAATCAAGCGCGCTACCATTGAGCCATCCCCGCTTCTCAGTGTCTCAGCTTCTCAGTGTCTCAGTGTGCCAGGTCTTGAAGTGGTACAAGACCTGTGAATTGCACCTTACAACATAGACTGCCACTCTGTATGTTACTAGTACTGGCAAGGAAGCTAATTTGGTAAACTGTAAAAGAGAAACAATTTTAAGTGAAAATTTCGAGCAAATTGCAATCAGCTAACATGCAAGGCCGGTGGTTTTCTATTTGACGCGTTGGAGGCAATTGCAAGCAGTGTCCATTAAAGGTAAAGTCAAAGCAAATATTTTAATTTGTGTAGGCTTCAGGCTTCCTTGGGCAATCTCGTTGGCTGAAACAATGTTGTCTCGAGTTTTGATTTGCTGAGAGAAAAAACAATGTCATGTGATCACAGACACTAAAGAAACCAATCACAGTCTCAGAAAATGTAAACAAATTCGAGCAATGTCAACACGGGCACTTGATGACGCTGAATTCGATTTTTCACAGTCGAAAGCAAGGATCGTAGGGATAGTAGACGTCTTCTTTGCTTGCTATAGAGACGTCATTTTTGCAGGTCTCAAATCAGATGTCACGTGAGATTTTCGATAATGCAAAAGTACTCATGCAAAACTCTTTAATTGTTTTCATTCGCGGACATTTTCACGTGACACCTAATTTGAGACAGACTGTGATTACTTTTTCACGCTTTTCAGTGAGGATGCAGACAAGAATCTTTGAACAACAACTTGTGACGTCGTCCAATTTGGAATCAGCGAGAATGTTCCACCAACGACAAGAGTCCAGAATGTGTTTCGTACTGTTGGATCTGGATTGAAGCTGGAAAGTAAAGAAGGTAAGCATTAAAAGGAGCAGTTTTTTATCATAGCAAAGCTAGTAGAGCATAGACTACAACGTGTCAGGAGTGAGTGTTTAAGTCCTGCTCGGATCGTTATTGTTCTATTAGACGTGTCTTATTTTACCTTCAGCTTTTCCTAACCCTGCCATTCCTAACTTTCTATATTGCTACCTAGCATCCGAAGGTAGTTTTAGAACACTGAGAAGCTAAGCTTATCGAGCAATGTTCTGGTCCTTCCTCTCGATGTGACCACACCTCGCGATTCCTTTAGCCTGGAATTACAGAGAGTTGGCGACTCTCCTCGCTCTACATAGCAGGTTCGACAGGGCGAGGACTCGAACCACCAACCCTCAGGTTGGTAGTCAAGCGCGCTACCGTTGAGCCATCCCTACAAAGACATCTTAACTTAATGTAAAGAATGCTTTAAAGCCAACAAAGGACATGTTGATAAGTGGGCTTTAGGCCAACATTTATATCTTCATATTACTTATAGACACACCAGTATGAAGCGATTAACGATTGCAAATAAAGGTATTTCTATGGTCGATTAGTCAAGCAGTAAATTTAAATAGAGCAAGCAGCAAAAGATGCTCGAAAACCAAAATGGCTAACTCACTCGTTGTGCATTCAAAAAAGAGTTGTCAAGAAAATATTTAAGCAACCGTGCTTCAGGGAATCTTTAGGATCTTTAGCTACTTGCTTTATTCATATTTTCAGCTTAAAAAATCGGCCGTAGAAATCTGTTTGTTTACAATTGCTAGTCGTTTTGTACAGACATCAAAAGCTATGGATGCCATTGTTAAAAATCTGCCCTTGTTTTGTGGAAATTAAATACAGGAAATTGAATGTATGTGGTAAGGAAAAAGTAACCTGAAATATGAATTTTTTTACTATGATGGGAAATTAATACATACTCAAAGAGAGTGGTCCTTTCCCCTTTCTGTGCAATGTATAAAACGTTGATGAGACCTCCTACTTCAGCAGAACCCACAGCAATGACCACGATTAGGCCCAACATCATGATACACGCTTGAAACACGTCAGTCCAGACAACGCCTCGCATTCCACCCTGAAACGATAGCGACAGTTAAGAGTGTCTGCATATGAACGGGGTAACAGCAATCTTCCCCATAAATATTCCGATACAATTAAAAGTAAACCGGGCCATGAGACGAATGTAGGAGTTTTGAATTTTTTTAAGTAAAGGTGTATGCAATCTGTATAGTCGAGGAAGGGAGGAGAGAGCTCTATCAATAACAGTCCTAGATTGTCCCTGTAATGGTGATCGCTGGTGATAATGATTTTTGGAGAAATCGTAAAGACAACAGTAATATTTCAAAGCCATACTATAGTTGTGTAGAAAGTGCAAACAGCACCAGTTGATATTATAGAGGCTGCCATTGGAACACCAGCAACTGTTAAAAGAAAAAAAACTGTCACTAGCAGGGGAGGAAGGGGAGGTATACCTTTTCAGAAATGGTATCGAGCAACTAAAATCAGAGAATGTTCTGGTATGCGTGTTGCACAATATTTCATTAAAAACAAACAAATACAGTATAAATAATTGTACTTTGAATAGAGTTTTGTTTTGTACGACGTTTCGGGCATAAACCTATTATCAAGTCAATAATGGGTTTACGCCCGAAACGTCGTACAAAACAAAACTCTATTCAAAGTAAAATTATTTATATTTGTTTGTTTGTTTTTAAGTAAAATCAGAGTAGTCAAAAAATTGCATGAATATTTTGGGATCATTTCTCTTTCATTACATTCTTTTGTCAAGGATTTCACCTGCAAGGGAAAAGTAGTTGCAAGATGTAGTTATCAAAGAATGCCAGTATTTTGGCATCGTTGTCACTTTTTGAAACTGGAATACTTGAAATGAAACTGCGGGTAAACTGAATGTAAACTGCGGGTAAGCTGAATGTAAACTGCGGGTAAACTGAATGTAAACTGCGGGTAAACTGAATGTAAACTGCGGGTAAACTGAATGTAAACTGCGAGTAAACTGAAGACTTTACATGAATTATATTGGCAGTTTTGCGAAATTTCAACATTTTAGCTAATGACGATGTGGATTTTAATGTATTTCACAGCTAATCTATTTTTACCTGCTTGTAGTGCCAAACTTGGGNAAGATGTAGTGATCGAAGAATGCCAGTATTTTGGCATCGTTGTCACTTTTTGAAACTGGAATACTTGAAATGAAACTGCGGGTAAACTGAATGTAAACTGCGGGTAAGCTGAATGTAAACTGCGGGTAAACTGAATGTAAACTGCGGGTAAACTGAATGTAAACTGCGGGTAAACTGAATGTAAACTGCGAGTAAACTGAAGACTTTACATGAATTATATTGGCAGTTTTGCGAAATTTCAACATTTTAGCTAATGACGATGTGGATTTTAATGTATTTCACAGCTAATATATTTTTACCTGCTTGTAGTGCCAAACTTGGGGCAAAGATGACAACAGCTAAATACAAAACCTGTGAAAGACGAAGGGGAAACTTGAGAAGGTTGCAAAGAAGTGGGTAAGTTTTAACTAATTTCTTAAAATATGTTCAAATCCTCTGCCCTTAGAAAGTTTTCTTTCAACTTGCTTTAAGACTGCAGATTCATTCTGCGTAATTCGGGTCTGCTTTTCGATCTTCTTAAGAGTTGAATTTACAATCAAGTTTTCATAGGAAAGCGACTGAATTTCTCTTGTAACTAATAGTCACAACATACTTCTGTTAATAGTGAAGTTTACCGTGTAAAGGTTAGACGTGCCCCAAGTCTATTTCCTGAAGTTCATCCGACCGATCCCTTCCCTAAAGTTCTTGGATCCGCTATTCCAACATTCCGTAAGGGAACAAAGGGATTAGCGGATCCAGGAACTACGGGAAAGGATCGGTCAGACGGACTTTAGGAAATAGACTTGGTGCAACTCTGTGTAAAGGTTTATTCTTACGCAGGATTCATCCCAACGCAAAGTTCATCCTTAAATATAGGAAATACTTACGTATTGGAGAATGAATAGCATGCATCCCACAAGTCTCACACCTCGGCTGAATCTTTTTTCCAAATACTACAAAAAAAGAAGCAAGAACGTCGTCATCAAACGCAGTCCTTTTATAGTCTGTCTCAAATTAGATTTCACGTGAAAATGCCCGCGAATAGCAGCAATTGAAGTGTTTTGCATGAGTGATTTTGCGTTATCGCAAATCTCACATGACATTTGAGACAGACTTCAGATCGTTATAGAACCAGTGGCATTGCTACTGCGGAGAGGGCTGTGGGTGAGGAATGTGACGCTTACAATCAAAGTCAGGCCATCTTGATGTTCCGACAAAAAAGCAAATAAAAGGATTCTAGGCATATATAAGCCGTTCATAAAATAGCCGTGCAGAAACAATCAGCCTTGACAAGTGCCGAACCATATTGGGGTAACTGATTTATGTCAACAGGAAATACTGATATCTGATAGGCTAGAATTTGAATTTGAGTGGCTTAAGCCACTTTCATATGACTAAATTCCCTTTAGAGAAGCAGAGTTAAATGCTTTCGTAGGATACAACGAACGTTTTGACGCAAGTTGAATTGACAGTTGATGCGTTTATCTTGACGCTGACCAAATATAGGTCGCATTGCATGACGCACAGCCTTGGAGTCTAAGGGGAGTTTTCANAATAAAAGGATTCTAAGCATATATAAGCCGTTCATAAAATAGCCGTGCAGAAACAATCAGCCTTGACAAGTGCCGAACCATATTGGGGTAACTGATTTATGTCAACAGGAAATACTGATATCTGATAGGCTAGAATTTGAATTTGAGTGGCTTAAGCCACTTTTATATGACTAAATTCCCTTTAGAGAAGCAGAGTTAAATGCTTTCGTAGGATACAACGAACGTTTTGACGCAAGTTGAATTGACAGTTGATGCGTTTATCTTGACGCTGACCAAATATAGGTCGCATTGCATGACGCACAGCTTGGAGTCTAAGGGGAGTTTTCAGAAATTGATGCCCGTGTTGCACACCCCTGTTAGTAAAGCTGGTTTGGGGCCTGAAGTTGAATTCAAATTTGAGGCGTCATCCTTGATGCATTCTAGATAACAATGAAGCGCGGCAATGCGACAAAGTTGGATTAAACTTTGCCGCACGTTCCACATCGCAAATTCAGCTTGAGGGCGGTTCCGAACAGCAATCGTTTCTTTTTATCCTTTTTATACTTTTCTTTGGAGAAAGGAAAGATGAAAAATTTTCAAATGTTTGTAATTTTCGTTTCATAAAATCAGATACAAATAATCTTGATGAGTAGATTAAGAAATATATTTGTTTGTCATATTTGATCATGTCACTGACGAGTTATGAAATGTTAAAGTTTGAGGTCCCTGGTCCTCCTGGAGAAATGGATTTCCAGGATTTCGGCCAATAGAACGCTTTAAATGTGATGTCAGCTTTTTTTTCATAGATTCAATGTAAAAAATTGACAATTACGAATTACCTAACTACGAATGAGCTACCATACAACACTACAAAAACGATACCAAGGGGGGCAATAGATCATGATTACCCCAAGGCCTCCACATGAAGAACATAAACCTAAAATACAACTAAATATACAATTTCGAAAAGCTGCATATAAACTACACTACTAACGATTAAAAACTAATGGATGCTATACTAGATTCTGTCTGAAGTTAGATGTCAGGTCAGGGTTGCGATGAATGAAATATATGCTTTCTCAATTGCTGTCAGCTTATACGTCTATGAGTCAATTTTAAAGTATTTTTAAATCAGACTATTTATATCGAATTGCAAAACACACGAATGAATCTGCAAATCTGCAAGACAATGCTCATCACTTGATCTCAGTGTCAATTTGCCGAATCTGCCTTTTTTACTTCATCGATAATATTTGCATTTTACAATGGGAAAGCACATACATTTGACCTAGTAGATACTGGTCATCTTAAAAATGCAAATAATGATGTTTTAACAATTATCCAGCTATTTGTCAAGAGGTGGCAAAACAAACGATTGGCCAATCTTCACATGAAAGTGATCATATTGTTGGATATAAGGAAATAAGCTGCATGCTCAAGGCATCTCAAAGATCTCACAACGTCCAATTTCAGTTAGAATAAGATAAATTTCTGACGATCCCTCTCTAAAATCAGTACATTCTTGCGTTATTTCAGACGTCTTCTCGGGTCAATGGTTATTGAATTTGCGATTTAGAATTTAGAAGTTGGTATTTTAAATGCGTTGCTTCGATTCAGTATTACGCAGGGCCACAAGAAGATCGTAAGGGTTGGGGCGGAATAGACCTTTTAGCTATTCTAAAAAAGGGGGAGATCACAAGAAGCAGGAAAAAGGAAACAAGAGGGGGCGAAAAGTCAACGATGGGATAGGGAAAAGGGAAGGTAACAAGCAAGGAGCAGCAAAAGAGGAAGGCAAAACAGAGCTATCAAGTGTCCACAAAGTTTGCCTTGTATAAACTGAATCTTATGTCCAGGTAACTCACAGCATTAACTTCGAGAGAAACAAAAATTAATTTGTTCCAAACCAAAGCTAGCAGGGAAAGGAAAATACAACAAAGGTGGCGCAAGGGGCTGAGACGGCAGATCAACAAACTAGTCATTCACAATAATTTCATAAGTAACAGTAAACAAATAACAGCAAAAAAGAAAAAGAGCCACAAGGGTGTGTCCTCGATTGTTTTTTGAATAGACATTTTAGCTATTCTTCAAAAGAGTCTGAATCGAAAGACATTTTTATATATTTTGTAGAATTTTCGAATGTGCACAAAAGTGATAGACGCTCTAACGCCATTCAATCGAACCTTTCGTATAAAAATGTATAAAAATATCGCTCGATCCAGACTCTTTTGTAGAATAGCTAAAAGGTCTCTTCAACAGAACAATCGAGGACACACCCTTGTGGCTCTTTTTCTTTCTTGCTGTTATTTGTTTACTGTTACTTATGAAATTATTGGAAATGACTAGTTTGTTGATCTGCCGCCTCAGCCCCTTGCGCCACCTATGTTGCATTTTCCTTTCCCTGCTAGCTTTGGTTTGGAACAAATTAATTTTTGTTTCTCTCGAAGTTAATGCTGTGAGTTACCTGGACATAAGATTCAGTTTATACAAGGCAAACTTTGTGGACACTTGATAGCTCTGTTTTGCCTTCCTCTTTTGCTGCTCCTTGCTTGTTACCTTCCCTTTTCCCTATCCCGTCGTTGACTTTTCACACCCGTTTTGTTTCCTTTTTCCTACTTCTTGTGATCTTCCCCTTTCCGCAATTTAAAATATCGAGCACGTATTTTTGAAGGATGCACCTTTCAGGCACGCATGAACAAAATAACGCAGTACTGATTATTTGGGACCAATTCATAAGTCTAGAACCCAACCCAGTATTTAGTATTTTTGAACTTTTTCACAAACATTGTCCAACAAGCTATGCATAATTCTGTTTGTTTCAATTTCAATTCCATGTATATTCTCAGCTAAACTTACATGCTAATCTAATATGAAAGATGATATAAGTTCTACAAAAAACGTTAACAAGTAAATGTATAAGAAAACATCTATCTAACTAAAAGGTGCTGAAGAGGAGGACAAATGAAAATAACTCCATAATGAGCAAAGTTTGTCAATCAATGTTTGCCGAGGTGGCCAAGCGATATAACGTTTTGGTTGGCAAGCAAATCTCAGATATTTGGCGAACAATTTTGGCTCGTTTGGCCACGGCTTTAGTCAGGTCAGACAGAAGATAGTTAGATAGAAGAATAGTCTCTTTGATTCCCAAGGTACTTATACCTCGAAGATATCAAGCGCGTCAACGCCTCAGGCTAAAGAATATTACGGTACAAACATCTAACCATGATATTGAGACTGTTACCACATGTCACACTGGCCGATCCCCTTACGATTTAATGGAATTAATGCCTTTAAGAGCATCGTGGAAGTGAATTTTCCTACCTCGTTAGCACTAGTAACTTTCGTCTGGTAAAATATCGGTGCGTACACCACAGCGGACATCATTATCATGGCCACGAACGAAAGATACGTGATAAAGTACTCGATGCCATAAGTGTAGATTTCTGACGGTATACCCATCAATGCGATAGCGGACACGAAAGATGCCAACAATGAAATGGAAATAGGCATCCAATGCATACTTCCGCCTGCTGTAAGGTATTCTTTGGTACTCGTTTGCTTGCCTTTCCAGCCATAATAAATGCCGATTGCACTTGAGAGCAGGAGCATCAACGCAAAAACCAAATAATCTGCAACAGATAAAGTTTCAGCCATGTTTGATGTCTTTCGTCGTGCCCTTTTCCTGCATTTACTTCGACTCTGGCGGTCTTAACTCTTGTAGTGTGAGTGAGAAACTCCTAGTGTTACGAGCTTAAATACTGAATACTGTGATTAGCAAATATCTGTACGTCGTATTTAGACACATATCAATCAACGCTCTGCCATGATTATTTAGCTAGCCTAAAGCGCGGACCAAGTACCTTGCGGTGTTCTGGTCTCCTTCTCAGTAGGATTGGGATGCTGGGATGGGAGCTTGGTGCTTCAAATAGCCAGTGTTTAGCTCTTCAGCAGAAGTCCTCGAAATTACTCTCCTTTTTCAATCAAATCGATTAGTTGATTGGTGCGGTGATGCGAGCGGTGATGAGTCCCTTGAGTGAGAAGAGTCCCCCCTCTTAACTCTCTGTAAAGCCTGGTTCACATTAGGTCGTTGGAGTTGCTGGGGGGTCGTTGGGATGAACCACCCACAAGACCCACAAGACTGAACGTGAACAGCAAAAACTCAGACGTTGGTGTCGTCAGGGTCATTGGGGAGTTTATTTTCACCGTTCACATTCTGTTGTTGGGTCTTTTTGGACATTTGTTCCAGCGACCTTAACGACTCCAGCAACTTCAACGACCTAGTGTGAACCAGGTTTAATTTCGGGTTAAAGGGTCTGTTTCAACCAGCATGCTTCGCACGTGTCATCTCTTTGTTGTCACCCATTTTCATGGGCCACGAAAATGGTGACAATAAAGGCCAACCAAAAACCAAGAGATGGCACGTGCAAGACATAGAGAGGAAAGACCAGGACACTGCTTCGATAAGATTGATTCTCAGTGTTCTCCTAACATTTTATCTCCCTCGACTCATTTGAGCCTCTGGTCCGAATGTTATATCATTTTGAGTGCTAAGAACTCAAACCTCCTACGCAGTGGGATCGTATTTTATTTACTGATAAAAAGCAATGTATAGTTTCCCTCCGAAATTCCAAGGTATTCTCCTTTTTTGTCACTTTATTAAGTTACCTGAACCCCGCCTGAACTGTGATTTAGTATAACAAACAAACCAGCCGTTTCAATCTATATTTCAATAGACTATAGAGCTTTCCGAAGACTATGTTCACGCATGAC
>REGM01000095.1:1061586-1079760 GCA_004194415.1 Aurelia aurita
TTTCGAAATCCGAGAGGGCGTGTAAGATGGTTTCTAGTTGTATTTGTTTAGGCGTTTGGACAAAGCCTAACCCTTTATTTAGAACAGCAGTTTGGCTGTTTGTTAGTTGGAAATTGCCCAGGTTAACTATGTTGTCGATGTGTGACTGAAGTTTAATCTCATTGTAGAGGTTTTTTCGAATTTTGTTTTTCGAATTGTGTTTGTTGTTTGTTTTTCTAATTTTGCGTTTTTGTTTGATTATTTTCCGTAAAAGGGGTATTTTGTTCTCTCTGGCGTGTGTTTCTTGTCTTGCAAATTGTTGTGCTGTGAAAATATTGTTCAATATTAAGTTTGTTTTAAGGCGACTCGCAGAGGGCCTAAGTATCCTAGAACAAATGTTATTACAACGAAGAGTTATAATATCGTGATGTAATTTATCAAGTAAACAGTATCAAGAGTAAAACTCACATTTTCGTAGATATTTCTGTTGTATTCCAGCATTGTGGTTTTTTGTGCTAGTGCGTTCCAGCATTTTGATGATTTTTCAAACAGGAGTATTTTTTCTGGGACACACGGTGCAAAAAAGAAGGGGGCTCAGGGCAAACTTGCATGTTTACATACGCTTAAAAGAACATTGATTTCGAAATTTAGAAACAAGGCCTCCATGAGGCTGATTACCTAAGTCATTTGTATCCCTGCGGTAAACCTTGCTCAAAAGGGACTCACAACGAAAGAGTGAAAATGATGACCCTGCCTAGGCCCATTTTACCTGCAACCTTGCAGAAACCATAGTTGCAAGAAACAATATTGGGAAGTTTCTTTCATCTCATCTCAATTCTCAGGGTTGACCAGTGGCGGAGGCACGGGGGGGGGGAATAAGGGGGTCTGGACCCCCTCACTTTTCCAAAATACAGTCCTCGAGATTAGCAAAAAAATTCATTAAAACTGACATCTCAGGAGGGGTATGACAGATCAAGTGTTTCTGTCATGTAATGAAACGATCTAATAAATATTCTTACCAAAAATCTAATGTAAATTTAGGTAAAAGGGCGTTGCCTACGTTTTCCGAGAGTTTGAAGGGCGTGGTGACGCAACATTTTCCTGGGGCTGCGCCCAAGACCCTCTCACTTCTCAAGTGCTGGCTCCGCCGCTGGGGTTGACACAAAGACAGAGACACATACTCTGCTTTTCTTCTCTTTATCGACACAGTTGTTGTCTACCTATGCTGTGCGTTACTTTCGTTTTCACGTTCAATTCCAGCATTCCCTTCCATTCCAGTGCTAAATTCAAGTGTTCTATTCCAATGTTCTATTCCAATGTTCTATTCCAATGTTCTATTCCAGTGTTCCATTCCATTCCGTGTTTTAAACATAGCCCTTCTTGGTTTGTTCATCAACTTGTTCAACCCAGACCTTGACTTGCCCCATTCTTTGGTTTAATTTCAAAAGCGATACAATGACAACTTTTGTTTGACGATTGAAAAGAAGTTGATATTGGTCATGAGTGGGCTATTTATGCGGACTCAATGCCTTTAAAGTATTTCAAGGAGGTGGAAGCAAATAAGCTTTAACGATTTCAATTCCTCTCGCCGTGAGAAGGAGTGTCAGCAAGAAACTGTTGTTCGTTTATATTTGGTGAGTTTTTCAATATCAAATGATGTTGGTTTGATAACTTTGCGAGTCATTCACACAATTTTCCCTGTAAAAATCAAAAGATCCTTCATAATCAGTTAGGTGGAAACGATTCCCTGAACAATTTCAAAACTCTTTTATGGCTTGAATTTAGGGTCTGTTTGATCAGGCCTCCCTTGTCTCAGATGCATAGATTCACAAAGAGTTGAGCTTTGATTTTATCAGCAAATTAGATGCGTGACGCAGCTCTATTGATGTCAGAAATCTGAAGGGAATTTATTGTGTAGTAGTGAAAGGGTGGGCCGGGAATTACACGTATTTTCTTTTATAAGAAACTTGGGTCCGGGGTTGATAGGCAGTTTCTTAAATTTTACAGCCGTTTTATAGTGTGATTTTCTTATGCCCGAAGTGTAGAGATAGTATGTTTTTGTTGCAAGAGCTTCCAAATTACTTAGTATTGATCTCAAAACATGTTAGAACATAATTCGCAATCAAATCAAAACATTTACTATCACTGTACAGTGTCAAAACATTTGCAAGTGACCTTTGAAAACTAAAGCTGCAAATTACAAAAGTTTCTTAGCTTGTTAAATTCAGGTACACTCACAGAAATAAGGTGGTTTTGAGAAGTACCCTAAGGTACCCTGGGGTACTTGAATACCAGAGGGTACCCTTGGGTAATCTGCAGTACCCTTGGGTAATCTGGAGTACCCTATGGGGTATTATAAGGGTACTCTACAAAACCCTAGGGTATTTCAGGTCAGAAAGGTACTACAAAGTACCCACATGACTGCAAATCTCACGTGACTTATGCGAAGCGTTCGAAAATGGAATCTACTCGCGTCTTTTTTTCAACGGTTGGATTTTGCAGTTTCGTCGCGGCGAACGTTTGAAGGAAAGAAACAACCACAATTTTGTGAAAAAGGTGAGCTTTAATCTATTTCTTTCAACCAATTTAGCAAAATATGATAAAGGAGTATGACAATGTAGTTTATGTGAATCCTAGTATTTGATTAACTTTATCAGAAGTACGGAGAAGGTCCCAAGAAAGCTGCCTAAGTATTCAACCTAAATAAGAATTTGCAAAACGCTTCGTTCATTGAGTTGAGCAAACAACAACACAAAACCCATGTGAACCCATGGCAGCTATTAACTTGAACTCTTTTCTCGTGAATTTACTGATACTTTCAGATTCTACCTGCTAAAAACATGGGTTTTTAGGCCCACTTTTTTAAACATTCGCCAGCTGATGGTTGACCGACTTTTATTGTTATGACCTTAAATAAATACTTCTTCTTGAACGTCTAGCCCATGAAATAATATTCTCGAACCAAGCTTCTTTACGTTTTCATTGATGAGACTGCAGTTATGCATTCCCTATGTAAACGCAATGTTTTGTTAAGAAACTGTTTGTAAGAAACTGTTAGGTAGGCCAACATTTATGATGCTTGGGCTAGAAAAGCTAACAAACTTTCTAATATTGATGTAAAATTGAGTAGGAATTCTGAAAAGGAATCTCTGACTTTTTTAGTTTACTTTAGGCCTATTCTTTTATGTACATCCAATACCTCTAATTCAAATGTTGGTAGTGATTTAGTCTTTTGGATTAAAAGAACCTTGTAAGGTAACAAGGGTATTTTTGAGAACCCTATTTTCATCAACTTTCTTGTCAGGTTTTGCACAAGTGATGATGCTATGGATATGAATTTATGTTGCTGTTTTCAAGAAGCTGACAGACTATCTAGAGTTGATGACACAGAAATTGAAAGCAGCTCAAGCTAAGCAGAGGCACACGAAAATCACACGAAAATGGAAGAAATGTCGGAGTTACAATCAACGATATGTTTCCTAATGAATAGTGAGACGTGCGTTTTATGTTTTGAAAATTTGAACAAACAATCTTACTCCAGGATAAATATTTTTCATCAAATTGAAAATGAAGACAAGACTGTTAAATTTGTGTAACAGAATCTGAGCTCTGACTATAGTCGAGATAGCAAAAACGTAGGACTTGCGGCAGAGAGGTGTGACAGGATGGACTGACGATATGAAATTGTTGAATGTAATGATAGGGTGAAATGAATGGATGAAACTGTGAGACAGAATGATGAAATTGAATGATGAAAGGAGTGTTCAATGGAAAGTGGAAGATGAATGATCGAGAAGAATGGATAAGAGAAACAATTTTTCAAGGAGCTCAAACATTCCAGTTAACGGTTTTGTCTTCATGAATNCTGGCTCTCACCACTTTGTTCCTTTGCGGAATGTTGGATTAGCGGATCCGGGAACTATGGGAAAGGGATCGGTCAGACGGACTTCATGAAATAGACTTGGGGCAAGTCTACACAGGCCCTTGAACTCAAAGAGTCTGCTCAGTGAAAGCTGTAGTTAGTCGCAAAGGCTCATTTCATAAAAAATTTAATTAGTAAATTTGAGAGATGAATTTTAATGATTGTTTCATTGTTTCTCTTTCATAGTACCTAGAGAGGCGATTCAACCGAGCAGTTCGATTGGTTGGTTGCATTCTGTTCATTGTGCAGTATGTAAGTAACCCTTCACGTTAGGCTATCTTGAAAACATGGAATGTGGAATACTGGAATGGCATGGATTACTGGAATGGCATGGAATACTGGAATGACATGGAATAGTATTCCAGTATTCAATGTCATTCCAGTATTCCATGTAATTCCAGCATTCCATTCCATCCCAGTATTCCACATTCCATGTTTTCAAGATAGCCTTCACGTTACCTTTTCCTCAGTTTCTCAGTTTCAGTTTTTTCCTCTTCTTTCCTCCAAAAACGACGTCATATAAAACACTACTGGCGCAGATGGAAAGACAATGGGGGTAGGGAGGGTGCAATCGAAAGAGAGGAGTTGTGTACCTACATTGTGTTCATTTAGCAGGGCCGTAGGAAGCAGCTGCAGATTGGGGGGGGGCTTTTTTTCTCAAAACAATAGAGAACAATACATCTAATTTATACTTGTGACGTAGCACCATTAGCCCCCCTCCCTGCCACCCCCATTCCTACGGGCCTGTTTAGTGCCCATAATTGATTTTGAAAGTAGTGCGTTATTGCAGATGAAGTTCCAGAAACTTGAAAAGAATGGAAGGAGGAAAAGAGTAAAATAGAAAATGACACTCTTCGTCCATGACTCAAAGTTATTCTAAGTTGCGTGTTTTATACTGGTCTTTCTCTTTTTAAGATTCTGTTTCTGTCTCTCGTCATTTTCGCCCCAAGTTTGGCACTGGAAGCAGGTTCGTACTTGATTTTTGACACTACGATTGTTGTTTCAATCTTCATGTGTCATTCGATTTTTATAGAACCATATATCATTTTGCGGTAATTCCTCTCTTGTTCTATCTGATGTTAAGCTTGGGCTGTTTTATGGTACCAGGGCCAATCTGTCAGGGTTATGATCGTATGTCATAAGAATGGGTTACGTTTGTACTTGTTTTCGTCGGTAAATACGGGTGATAAGAAAAGGACTGAGCACAGATCCTTTAGGAACAGCTAAAAAGCATATCAGTGTTTCAAGTTCAGAATAATGTTTGGTCATACTAGCTAAGGATTAGTTAGCACCTTTTATACTAGAAGGTATATTGAGTGAAGAATTATGTACCGAATATGCGTATGTACCGTGTGAGTTAGAAAAAACAATCCCCTTTTGAAAGGCCACTGCTCCCTGGATATCAAAACGATAATATTGACAAATACATTATTTAATGATTGACATGTTCAAATATAATTTAAAATTTACCTGACTGAAATGGGCCTCTCCGTTCTGAAATTATGAGCGATTTTCTGGAGAACGCACCTTCAAGAAACCTTCAAAACAGCCCTAAAATCACGAGCAAATTGTCCAAATATTTCTGCCTTACAGCAATGACTTGCACATGCTTTAGCACGTGTAATCCTCTTGGGAGGATAAAATCTCCGAGAATAATGTTGTTATGCTCCCAGGGATGGCACTTTCATCCTCCCAAAGGGACAAAACGTGCTAAAGCATGTACAAGTCATTGCTATTAAGGCAGAAATATGACGGAAACTTGGTCGTGATTTTATGCTGTTTTTGAAGGTTTCCTGGATGGGCTTTCTGAGAAAATCCCTCATGATTTCAGAACGGAGTGGCCGATTTCAGTCAGATAAATTTTAAATTATAATTAAACATGTCAACCATTAAATAATAATATTATAGCTATTACTAATATTTTTGCCACGATATCCAGAGAGCAGTGACCTTTCCAAAGGGCATTGTTTTTTCTGACTCACCCGCTAGTTGTCCGAACTTTTCTTGAATGTCTTCCGTTTTAGTTGCTGGTGTCCCTATGGCAGCTACAATCATCTCCACAGGGGTAGTATGCACATTCTACACAACCTTGGTGAGTAAGTTCGTACAGTTGCCTCAAGCTATCCTCTGTGACCATTATACTTTTGTTGTGGAGAAAGTGTTGTGGCGCAGTTGTGTAATCCCCTGACCTTGCAGCCAGAACAGTCAAGCGGACGAGGTTCGAGCCCACTTCGAGCCCCACCACTTGAGCGTCATGGCAGGGGTTGCAGACTCGATTAGGTCTTGTCTACTTCTGCGATCCCAACGCTTTGCGCTATAAATGCAACTTCACCTTCACTTTCACTTATATATTTGTTGCATGGCCCCATGTAAATCAGTTTTCAACTGAGGGGCTACGATATGCCTAGAAAAGTGAAAATGAAATGAAAAATGAAAATGGTTTATTTTGCAGGGTGGTATGCGAGCTGTTGTCTGGACGGATGTATTCCAAGCCTCAATTATGCTAACTGGACTTATTGTCGTAATTGGAGTGGGAGCAACGGAGGTTGGTGGTCTTGGAAGAGTACTCGATATTGCAAAGGAGGGAAAGCGTTTGACCGTGTTTGAGTGAGTAAACTTAAGTATTCATGCAACAGCCATCGGGGAATATGTGGATTTGAAAATACCAGAGGTAGATGTTTAGATCTAATATGCATCTTTCTCCGTTAGATAAATGCTCATATATACTCTTAAAACCTGATTTCTTAAAACCTTTAAACCTAATGAGTTTGACATCCAGCTGTTGGAGCATCTCCTGTAGATTGGTTTCTTTACATTTACAGCTTGGCTGATCGACCGTAGAAAATTCAATAGTTTGCAATCGCTAATATTTTGATCTGTTGATTCGGTTTCTGGTATATTTTAAAGAACAGTTTTAGCATTACTCGATTAAGTATATATTCAATTTGAGAGAAACAGGAAGAAGACGGCGGGTTGGCCGCAGGGATGTTATGCATTTCCATGCTCCCTGTTGGTATCGTTTTGTAATTTTTTGTTATTGTAAATTTTATGAAATATAAAAAAAAGACAGAGAACAATTTAAAAATAAGTTAGGATGTTAAAAAGACAAATTTACACAAAAATGGTGCGTGAAATACTGTAGTTTCTCTCTTTAACAGTTTTGATCCCGACCCTACAACACGGAACACTTTTTGGACACTGGCAGTGGGTGGGATTTTTGCAATGAGTCAACCATGGTCAACTTCACAAGTTATGGTTCAAAGATTTATGTCTGCCTCGTCACTCAAGAATGTTAAAAGGTAAGCAAGCTGTTATCACAACCGAACGCGTTTTTATTCAAATTTTGTAGGAGGTAGTCTACACAGTGCTCCTGTGGCGCATCCCCACTCCCCTTTTGTATTTTGAATAAGAAAGTTCTTGAAGGTAGTTGTAAGTAAAATAATCTTCCTGCCTCCGGTACCTTAGTTCGAGAACATAGTGTCATTACGGGAACAATTTTTTTGGTACATATTCTTTGAGAAAAGAAGATCTCAAAACGTACTTTTTGAAACAGATAGCTTATAGTTGTCGAAACCTCTCTATACATTCCAACATTACGTGTTAAAACCTTCCAACCTAGACGTTGTAAACCTGCCAGTGAAAGTAGAGATTGGTAAACTAGAAATCTTATAAGAGACACAAGTCTGTAAAAATCTGAGTTCTGCTTGTTAGGTAAAGGACTTGCTCTTTGGAACGACATGAGCGTACGAAGAGTTGTGTTCGTGCTGTTGTTCTTTTTCACAGGGCGTTATATGCAAACATATTCTTCATGGCTGTGTTTATTGGATGTTGCTCATTGGCTGGATTGGTTATGTATGCTGTTTATAAAGACTGTGATTTAAGGACCACTGGAATAATCAAAAGCAACGACCAGGTACTTTTAATGTTTTCCAGAGGTAAGAAATGATGCTCAATTATTGTGTGGTTTTCAAAGAGAACTAACTGTTTCGATAGCGTTTTTCGAAGTTTTAGCTTCAAAAAATAAAGCAACCAGGATTTATCCTGCGTGCAGGCTAGCATGATCATCCTCCAAGGAAGTGAAAGCACGTAAATTGGTTTCAATTAGAACGAGGGACGAATTTGATCGTACTTTTTAGCTTTTCTCAAGACTTTAAAAAATAGCTTCCAAGTAAAATAGACTTTAAAAATAGCTTCCAATTTTTTTTTAAATAAATTTTTACATCTTAAATTATTCTCTTTGCTTCAAAAAGATAGCTAATTTATTCAGATTATTGCATAATTTATGATTGTACAGTTCGGCAAACACCGATACATCACTTTGGGATACCTGGTATACGAAATTTGCCTTCTTTTTCCAGATCATTCCCTACTTCGTTGTCCATAAATTATCACACTTGAAAGGAGTACCTGGGCTTTACATTGCTTGCTTGTTCAGTGGTGCACTGAGGTAAGGATCCACTTAAAATTCACAATTATGGTCTTTACTTCTTTCGACTTCTTTCGACTTCTTTCCTTGCTCTTGATCTCATACGCTTTTGACGGAAATGCTTTCATTTTCCCAAGAAATCCTTGAAATCCTGTAGAAATCCTTTTGTTCTCGTAGAAATTTCGTACACTTTTTCAGAGAGTGATACATCCATCGCATGTTTGCTAAACAATACTTATCAAGGGTTTTATAATTCAGTTTTTTTTGTTTTGCAGCTCGGCTTCATCGGGCTTAAATTCATTAGCTGCAGTGACGTTGGAAGATATTGTCAAATGGAAATATCCAAATATGAGAGAAAGTAGGGCCACGTTTGTTTCCAAATTGATAGGTATGTGAATTCCATGTTTGTAGATGAACCACCTTGCTGAAATATGACATTTAAATTTTCGGCAGATCTGTATTTTGCACAATTTTTCAGGAAGACAATAACTATAAGAGATTTTTAGTAAGCATAAACATAAGCAGGACATTTTGCTTATTGAAATAGAATCATGGGCTTTAAGAAACGCAGCAATTGTTGTTCCTACAGCAGTTTTGTTCCTCCCTGTGTCCCTGTGCCCAGGGAGGTTGTTGTTGCACATTTGCAGGACATAGGCATACAAGAAAAAATGGGCACAGGGACACAAGGAGGAAAAACTGCTTTATGAAGAACCCCTGGGGGGAGTACATAGTATGTTGAGGGTACGGGTATGGGAGGGTTTTTGGCCCAAAATTCTCTAAACAAGGGTCATTTTTCGGCAGATTTTCCTCAAACATGGCTCGGTTTGGCTGAAATCGGCAAAAAATAGTTAAAAATGGGTTGTTTCCCGCCAAAATTCATCATAAAAGTAGTGGGTACGAAGGCAAATTCTAGGAGTTTGTAGCCTTCTCAAAACCGGGAGGCAGATCCACGTCCATCCACAAGTCGTGTAGGAACAACAACTGGAGGAACAACAACTACCGCTTTTCTTAAAGACCATGGTAAAACGTGAAGATTTGTAGAAATGTGGAGATTATCCTTCTTATTCTCGTTACTCATAACTCACATTCAATTATTCACTTGTTTATTCATTTCCTTTTCATTTCAAGTCATAGGTTCTTTGCTTCCTAGCAGACATTTACCAAATTTTCAAAATCCTATTTCAGTGTGTGGATATGGCTTCATTGTGATTTCATTCACGTTCCTTGTTGCATCGTTCAGAAGTACGGTTCTTCAGGTAATTTGTGACAGAACTAGTTTGACAATGACTAGGTTGAGCTTTAGTGACACGTTTATGTCCGAAATAACAACCTCCTGATATAACAAACTTTACGGTATATAAAGAACAAAGTATCTGACTCCTTGAATAACAAATCCTTTACCAATTCTATCTGGCCAAGGAACTCGCGATAAAACGAACTTTTCGATTCTTAGATGTGGATACATTTCTTTGGCGTCAAATTCTAGCTTCGTTGTTGGCGAGCTTGCAACGAGCTTGTTGCCGTTAAATTTTCTACCGTTTTCAAATTGTGCCGGTATCGTGTGAACGCTAGCTAAAATTTTGGTACCGTCACAATTTTTGCCGTTTTCAAATTGTGCCGGTATTGTATGAACGTAGCCTAAGTGCCTGATCTCTTACAAACTCTTTATAGATACTGTAACGAACTCTTTCCTGTTCTCTTGAGAGTCTCTTTTATACCGAGATTCAATTTTGCATATCAAAGAAACGGACGTGAAGGTTAATTTTGTGTTCTGCCCTTTTAGAAGAGAGGGTATTCTCCTGAAAGAAATCTCCAATTTTCCACGGATCCTGCAAGTTTTGACTTCTTTATATCTTCAAATTGGGATGAATTGCACTGGAAATTAATTTTTTTTTTGTAAGAACCATCACTTAACACTAATGACAATTTGTATTTTATTTTAGCTAGGGTATGTGATTGCTGGTATGTCGGGTGCTCCCAACTTTGGTATGTTCATGCTTGGGATGTTCTTTTCAAGAGCAAACTCAAAAGTAAGCGTTTTCTTACGGGATTTTCTTATAGGATTTTCTTACAGGAGTTTTTCAGGATTTTTGAAGAATTTTCTTATATGATTTTCTTACAGGATTTTCTTATAGGATTTTTTCAGGATTTTAAAGGATTTTCTAACAGGATTTCTGAAAGGTTTTTTGCATCTCATTGAACTTTATGGTATGGAAAACGATAATTATTCACTTGAAAAAGAATATTTTGCTTGAAGGTTTTTATTTTTACCTACTTTTCTTTGAAGAGGACATCCTTTCAGTACGAAATTGCCGTCCCTAGGAGCATAATGAAATTATTCCAGGCGATTTCATCCTCCCAAGAGGATAACACGTGCTGAATCGTGTTCAAGTCATTGCTGTGAGGCAGACATTTTAGGAATATTTGATCGTGATTTTAGGCCTGTTTAAGCGTTTCTTGAAGGGGCTTTCTGGAGAAAATCCCTCCTAATTTCAGAACCGGGAGGCCGATGTCAGTCAGGTAAATTTTAAAATATATTTGAGCCATGGAATCAAGCTCTTGTATCACAGTAATGCCCTTGTTAAAAAAACCATGTATAAGAAACTCTTTTCTTCTAGAGTTTTGCATGAAAAACTTTGTCTATCGAATATCAACAGCTTTGGAGAGATATGTAAGGTTGTAATGCACAATTTTGGAAGGTTGGATCTGCAACATTTGGACGGTCACTTTCATCTCTAACCATTTGATCTTTAGAATATTCTCTGTGTTCAGACATTTTTAGACTCAAGACGAACAATCCATTTCCTGAACGAGAAACCTTGCTGTACTCGCATGCTTCTCAACTCCGTGATGTTGTTCTTTTTCACAGGGCGTTATATGCAAACATATTCTTCATGGCTGTGTTTATTGGATGTTGCTCATTGGCTGGATTGGTTATGTATGCTGTTTATAAAGACTGTGATTTAAGGACCGCTGGAATAATCAAAAGCAACGACCAGGTACTTTTAATGTTTTCCAGAGGTAAGAAATGATGCTCAATTATTGTGTGGTTTTCAAAGAGAACTAACTGTTTCGATAGCGTTTTTCGAAGTTTTAGCTTCAAAAAATAAAGCAACCAGGATTTATCCTGCGTGCAGGCTAGCATGATCATCCTCCAAGGAAGTAAAAGCACGTAAAAGGGTTTAAATTTGAACAAGGGACGAATTTGATCGTACTTTGTAGCTTTTCTCAAGACTTTAAAAAAATAGCTTCCAAATAAATAGACTTTAAAAAATAGCTTCCATTTCAAAGTTTTACATCTTAAGTTATTTTCTTTGCTTCAAAAAGATAGCTAATTTATTCAGATTAGTGCATAATTTATGATTGTACGGTTCGGTAAACACCGATACATCATTTTGGGATACCCGGTATACGAAATTTGCCTTTTTCCAGATCATTCCCTACTTCGTTGTCCATAAATTATCACACTTGAAAGGAATACCTGGGCTTTACATTGCTTGCTTGTTCAGTGGTGCACTGAGGTAGGGATTCACTTAAATTCACAATTAAGCTTGCACCATTACTTTCTACCTTTGATACAAAATATATATTAAACTTTTCTTTTCTTTCATGAAAACTTTTCTTTCAATAACACCTCTGGAGGGACCATTATGGAAACAAGGTCGCACTGACCTTTTAATGCTATCCCTGCCATTTTAACTGGGGGCGTTTCTTGATTGGATTTTTAACTTGTTATATTTATCTTATATTATACACATGTAATTAGACTACTATGTCTTTTCCTAAATTTTATATTACATTCTAATTTTAATTTGTACATGGCAAAATTTTACACAGATACATAAATAATTATGGTCTTTACTTCTTTCGACTTCTTTTCTCGCTCTTGATCGCATACGCTGAACGGAAATGCTTTCATTTTCCCAAGAAATCCTGTAGAAATCCTTTTATTCTCGTAGAAATCTCGTACACTTTTTTTTTTATTCATCTAAAAATTTTACAATACATGTTACTACCTACTATACCTTCTAATTACTATACAACTATACAACACTACAGGGACGATACCAGGGAGAGCAAAAGACTACGACTACCCCTCGCCCCCGGCCATTACATAAAACATGCAACTAGATTACAAATAAGTATACAACTACAAACATGTTACACCTAATAAACGATTAAATACTGATAAATGCTAAAATATATAAAACGACACTACTAACGATTAAAAACTAATAGATACTATACTAGATTCTGTCTGACATTAGATGTTAGGTCAGGGTTGTGGTGGATGGAATATTGACACGGGCGCAAACTCGTTCTTGTAGTTTTTTTTTTTACACTTTTTACACTTTTTCAGAGAGTGATACACCCAATTTAGCTTTTCCCTTTCCCACCTTCGTTTTTTTTTTAACGTTTTGACTGAGTTGACGAAATAGACTTGGGGCAAGTCTAATTGCATGTTTGCTAAACAATACTTACCAAGGGTTTTTATAATTCAGTTTTCTTTTTCTTTTGCAGCTCGGCTTCATCGGGCTTAAATTCATTAGCTGCAGTGACGTTGGAAGATATTGTCAAATGGAAATATCCAAATATAAGAGAAAGTAGGGCCACGTTTGTTTCCAAATTGATAGGTATGTTGAATTCCATGTTGGTAGATGAACTACCTTGCTGAATTATGATATTTAAATTTTGGTCAGATCTGTATTTTGCACGATCTTTTGGGAAGACAACGACTATAAGAGCTTTTTAGTAGGCATAAACATAAACAGGACATTTTGCTTATTGAAATAGACTCATGGACTTTAAGAAACGCGACTGTTGTTTTTCCTACAGCAGTTTTGTTCCTCCCTGTGTCCCCGTGCCCGTGCCCGTGAATGTTGTTGTTGTTGCTGTCGCTCTCATTTGCAGGACATGGGCATACAAGGAAAACTGGGCACAGGGACACGAGGAGGAAAAACTGCTGTAGGAAGAACCCAGGGGAGGGAGTACATAGCATGTTAAGGGTACCGGTATGGGAGGGTTTTTAGCCCAAAATTCCCTAAATAAGGGTCATTTTTCGGCAGATTTTCCTCAAACATGGCTCGGTTTGGCGGAAATCGGCAAAAAATAGTTTAAAATGGGTTGTTTCCCACCGAAATTCATCATAAAAGTGGGTATGAAGGCAAATTCCGGCAATTAGGAGTGAGTAGCCTTCTCAAAACCGGGAGGCAGATCCACGTCCATCCACAAGTCGTCCCCCCCCCCCCCTGGAGGAACAACAACTACCGCTTTTCTTGAAGACCATGGTAAAACGTGGAGATTTGTAGAAATGTGGAGATTTCTAAACAAATGAATGAATGTCATCTTTCTATTTCATTCATTCACTTTCTTATCCTTCTTCCTCTCGTTACTCATAACTCACATTCAGTTATTCACTTGTTTATTCATTTCAATTTCATTTCAAGTCATAGGTTCTTTGCTTCCTAGCAGACATTTACCAATTTTTCAAAATCCTATTTCAGTGTGTGGATATGGCTTCATTGTGATTTCATTCACGTTCCTTGTTTCATCGTTCAGAAGTACGGTTCTTCAGGTAATTTGTGACAGAACTAGTTTGACAAGGACTGGGTTGAGCTTTAGTGACACGTTTATGTCCGAAATAACAACCCCCTGATATAACAAACTTTACGGTATATAAAAAACAAAGTATCTGACTGCTTGAATAACAAATCCTTTACCAATTCTATCTGGCCAAGGAACTCGCGACAAAGCGAACTTTCCGATTCTTAGATGTGGATACATTTCTTTGCCGTTTAAATCTAGCTTCGTTGTTGGCGAGCTTGCAACAAGTTTGTTGCCGTCAAATTTTCTACAGTTTTCAAATTGAACGCTAGCTAAATTGAACGCTAGCTAATCGTGTGAACGCTAGCTAAAATTTTGGTACCGTCACAATTTTTGCCGTTTTCAAATTGTGCCGGTATCGTTTGAGCGTAGCCTAAGTGTCTGATCTCTTACGAACTCATCATACATACTGTAACGAACTCTTTCCTGTTCCCTTGAGAGTTTTTTTTATACCGGGATTCAATTTTGCATATCAAAGAAACGGACGTGAAGGTTAATTTTGTGTTCTGCCCTTTTAGAAGAGAGGGTATTCTCCTGAAAGAAATCTCCAATTTTCCACGGATCCTGCAAGTTTTGACTTCTTTATATCTTCAAATTGGGATGAATTGCACTGGAAATTAATTTTTTTTGTAAGAACCACCACTTAACACTAATGACAATTAGTATTTTATTTTAGCTAGGGTATGTGATTGCTGGTATGTCGGGTGCTCCCAACTTTGGTATGTTCATGCTTGGGATGTTCTTTTCAAGAGCAAACTCAAAAGTAAGCGTTTTCTTACAGGATTTTCTTATAGGATTTTCTTACAGGAGTTTTTCAGGATTTTTGAAGAATTTTCTTATATGATTTTCTTACAGGATTTTCTTATAGGATTTTTTCAGGATTTTAAAGGATTTTCTAACAGGATTTCTGAAAGGTTTTTTGCATCTCATTGAACTTTATGGTATGGAAAACGATAATTATTCACTTGAAAAATAATATTTTGCTTGAAGGTTTTTATTTTTACCTACTTTTCTTTGAAGAGGACATCCTTTCAGTACGAAATTGCCGTCCCTAGGAGCATAATGAAATTATTCCAGGCGATTTCATCCTCCCAAGAGGATAACACGTGCTGAATCGTGTTCAAGTCATTGCTGTGAGGCAGACATTTTAGGAATATTTGATCGTGATTTTAGGCCTGTTTAAGCGTTTCTTGAAGGGGCTTTCTGGAGAAAATCCCTCCTAATTTCAGAACCGGGAGGCCGATGTCAGTCAGGTAAATTTTAAAATATATTTAAAATATATGCCTACTATTAACTAGTANAATATTTTGCTTGAAGGTTTTTATTTTTACCTACTTTTCTTTGAAGAGGACATCCTTTCAGTACGAAATTGCCGTCCCTAGGAGCATAATGAAATTATTCCAGGCGATTTCATCCTCCCAAGAGGATAACACGTGCTGAATCGTGTTCAAGTCATTGCTGTGAGGCAGACATTTTAGGAATATTTGATCGTGATTTTAGGCCTGTTTAAGCGTTTCTTGAAGGGGCTTTCTGGAGAAAATCCCTCCTAATTTCAGAACCGGGAGGCCGATGTCAGTCAGGTAAATTTTAAAATATATTTGAACATGCCTACTATTAACTAGTATATTTGCCAATATTCCCAGGGGGGTTACTCTCTAACTTTCAATACGGGGGGGTCCATGCCAGCATTTCAATACTGACCCCTAAATATTGAGTCTAATGTTTTGGAGACGCCAAATATTGTTATTTATTTCTGGTTTTGGGCCCTGGAGACCCCAAATATTGTTATTTATTGCATTATATAATAACAGTTGAACACTAAAGTATGGGGCGTACAAATGATTTGATGGGTCACTGTAATGAATTGCGCTGAATTGCATGATTCTCCCTTTCCAAATTCATGGACCCCAAATATTGATTTGATGTAAGATTTCAGACCCCAAATATTGGCAAGGACGCCCCCGTATTGAAAGTTTGGGAGTACCCCCTGGGCCAATATTATTGCTTTGATATCCAGGGAGCAGTGGCCTTTCAAGCGGGGATTGTTTTTATTGACTCATCCGGTAGAATGTTTGCTTTTCCACTTTTCAACTTTTATAGGGAGCTCTCGCTGGCATTCTAACCGGCGTAATTATGACAGGATGGTTAGCAATTGGTTCAATATTGTACCCAGGTGACAAACAGCCTTCACCAATCTCAGTTCGAACTTGCCAGAATTTGAATATCACTCAAATGGGTATTCCTGCAAGCGGAATTGTGCCATACGATTTCAAGGAATATGGGTAAGTGTGTGTACAGTGCTATCGTTGCAACCTCGTTCCCAAGGGTATCTGTTGTTATCAACATGAGGCTAGCTCTCAACACAGAGGCTAGCCCTCAATGTAGGCGTTGCAGTTTACGGAAAACTTTCATTGACACTGGGTACGAAGCTGTGATCTATGATAACCTCTGGGAATTTTTGATTGAAGAAATTTTACAGGGTGATTGAACCTTGAACCTTTAATTTTATCTAATGTCGCTCTAATGAGCACGGAAAGCCGGTTTTCAGAAATCTTCTTCTCCAAATAATTATTAATTACTCCGGAACCAATCGGTCTATTCTGTAAACATTATGTAAAAGGTATGATATTAACTATATTCTTGGCAGTCGTAAGATATATTAAATACAATCGTTTGCTTTCGCAGCTTTGGAGAAAGTTAATTTTAAAATATTTTATAGTTGTCAGAAGAATTTAATTATCTACGCCGCTAATCAAAAAGATTTTAATCAAATTGGCATTTTTTCAGCTTCCCGTTGGCAAAATTTTACAGTTTGTCCCATCTGTGGCTTGGTGCAGTTGGAATAGGAGCAGTTGTTATCATTGGCTTGCTTGTATCAATTGCAACAAGTAATCCATTGTTGATTTACTGTTGCTCTGTAAGACCCAGGGCTGATACCAGCCATAAATTTTTAGGGGGGCGAAGAAGCAAAATTTTCGACTGCAAAATCAACAACAACAATAGCAGCAACACCGGTTGTAGGAATATACGTTACAATCATGCATGAAATGACTGTTGTACTCCTTCAATAACTGACATTTAGAATTATTTTGCAATCCAACCTTGCAACTTACAAACTTTGTGAACATGAAGCAAAACATGCTGTAGATTCAGAATTCCTGTCGTCATTTATCCTCGAACGTTAATAGATTCATGTTCAATGTATCATTTCTCCAGCAAAATCTTATAAAGGTGGGCCTGTAAATAACAAAAAATCCGACAGGTAGAGTAAAATTTCCGACAAATGGTCTTCTAGGGGCGCTCCGCTTCCCGCCCCCTCCCTCCCACTGGCTTCGGCCCTGGTAAGACCCTTGTAAAATATCTAGTATATATTTTCTCACTAAACGTTGTAACCCTTAATAAATATATATGACTGTCCTTAGAACGATTTTTTAAGATTCCATGCGCTATTTGAGAGGGTGATTGGTCCCTCGGATGGACGCAACGTTCGTCAGACAAAGGTTTGTTGCAAGATACTTTAGCAAAATAAGATTAAAACGAGCCCTCAAGGTCGCAAAAACGTCCCTCGGTTTGGGACACAAAATTTTCAGGAGATGAAAATCGTTTATTCTTTAAATTTTCTAAACTGTTTCTAGGTCTTCTGTGCCATACTAAAATTAGCTACAGTTTGATCTCCAATTCTTTGTATGATAAGATCAACTATTACGTTTCTCAAATTTTGCTGCTGAGTTGCTGAGTAGTAAAAAGTCTACGGTTTTCAATTGATTTTTTTTTGTTACAGGTCATGGCCAAAAGAAGGAGTATGTAGACCCATGCTTGTTGTTTGATTTCAAAGGAGCATGGCTGAAAATCATTCCAAAAAGATGGCAAAATAAATTGGAGGTAGAAGAAAAAGATTTGGTTGAAATGAAGGTGCGAACAAACATTAATTCCTGACCTCTATC
Organism: Aurelia aurita; assembly: GCA_004194415.1. Taxonomy (NCBI): domain Eukaryota; kingdom Metazoa; phylum Cnidaria; class Scyphozoa; order Semaeostomeae; family Ulmaridae; genus Aurelia; species Aurelia aurita. The sequence goes on from REGM01000095.1 coordinate 1,079,462, forward strand.
GTGTTAATCTCAATGACAGAGATGCAGTTGTTTCCTGGAAATTTAGGCTATTTTTATGAATTTGTGATTTTGGGCCTGTTTATGTGGGGCAAATTTTCGAATTTTCCCTGTTACCTAATAAAAATACGTGTATTATATCACTTCAAATTGATCTCTTTTCGAATTATATCATTTCTGTAGGTCACATCGGCTACGAGGCCAAGTGCTATTCCTGAAAAAGAGGCAAATAAGGAAGCAAATGGAAACGAAAAGGGTGAATTGATGGCACAAAACAGTTTTGCTGCCAACTGAAAATTGGT
>REGM01000095.1:1081683-1101211 GCA_004194415.1 Aurelia aurita
CCCCCCCCCCAACATTCGAAAAAGCCAGAAAAATCTGCTTATTTCGGGCAATAATCCGCCGTAAGTCGGGCAAACAATTTCGTAAGCAATAGACTTTTCATCAGGCAGCCCCCCTTGATTTTTTCTTCCCGTACGCTTATGAGTCTCTCACACTGTGAATATTGCGAGAATTTTCTGGAAAGTTACCTTTTGTTCTTATGTAAGAAACTCGTTTATAAGGAACTAGTTACTAGGATGGTCGAAAAATTAAGAAACTCTATTACTATGTTTGAGAAGCAGTAAAAAACTTTTGAAGGTTAAACTCAAGGATATCGTGAAAACTTTGTCTTTGAACCTGGGTAATATTAACTGAAATTTTATGTTTCGAGCCTAATGGAACTTTATTTTGCTCAAAGGTTGATTTGATTCAAGGAATCGAGTACTACGGAATACTGAAACAGATCTTAGGATCTCACTATGTAAAACATCTAATTGGCAACGTAGCTTTTCATATCGCGGAGTGACTGTTTCGAATCAATTGAGCTCTGAAATCAAAACCGCCCCATCGCTGGCGATTTGCAAAAACAGGCTAAAAACGTTTTTGAAAAGTCATAGAGATATTCCAAAATGAATATCACACATCGAATCTAGAGTTTGGTCAATTTTCCTTTCTTAGAATTGAGATTTTCTTTTTTGCGTTTATTCTAGAGCTTATAATTTAATCATGGAAACATACATTGTTATTAGTTTAGGTTTTTAGCAGGGCACATTGTAAATCAGTTTATTCTTTTATAATTGAATGTATTACCATGGGTAAATAATTAAAAATGAAAATAAATGAAATGAAAATTTATGTCTGTCTTGAAACATATCTGTAGCAGCATAGTCATAAGAAAAAACTTGTTTCTTATGACTATGATAGCAGCAGGAACGCCGGAGAGGGGGGGGCGCGGGGGGTCAAGCGCCCCTCCTGCCCTTTTCCTAGAGGGGCAAGGGGGGAAAAAGTGCCCTTAATAAAACAATAGTTTTCTTTAACAACGTTAAAACAATATAATGAAAATCACGAATTTAACCCTAAAGTCAAATTATCATTACAAGATTCTCGTTTATATTAGTTAAAACATTCTAAATAGCATTTTAAGCTATTCTAAAGGGCGTGGCAGCAAAAATTTTCCCGGGGGAGTACCCTTCCTGTTTGCCCCCCTTGCCCTACCATCGCTCCGGCGTCCCTGGATAGCAGTGGTATCAACTACATCATAATTCTTGCTCTGAAATGATAATACGAAATAAGCAAAATGACAAACTTTTGGTACTAACAAGTGGAATTTTTTAAAGTGAAATTGAAAGCTTATGGTACTATTAGCCTGTGTTCCAGACCACTTGAAACGAAAGTGGTCTGGAACACAGGCTAAGTACTATGGGCTGATCTAAAAGTTTCTTGAAAAATGTGCAAAAAGTTAGGAAACTCGAAAGAATTTTTGGTAGGTAAAGTATCATTAGGATTAAAAGAGTTGCTACCAACTCCGGAAATAAATTTTTTATAAAAACTGAGAGTTAACACTGTTAATGTTGATGTTGCAAATTTTCTGGAAAGCTATGCAAAATTGTTCTCTCTCTCTCGGTTTCCCGGTCGCCATTTTGAAGTGATCCTTCTGAACCATGACTTAGAATCCTTCGCCTCGTGTTGGAACATGATTGCTTAGATGCCCTCTCGCAAATTCATCGATCACCAAAAAGAGCTGCAAAGATGGACGTACAACAACTTGTCGTTCTCTTTCAGAGCACACTCGACCCTAATTTAAGGGCCGAGTCAGAAAAGAAACTCGAAGAGGTATGTACTGTATTTTAAGTTTCATTTTATGCGAGGAATTTACACTTAGCTGTGACATGCTTGTTTAGGCCCAGCCTGTCAAAAATTTAGGCCATGTTTTTAGGCCATTTCGGTTTGCTGTATGTTGCACTTGCACTTTCGACAGATGCACAATGTGGGGCTATTTGCACCTTTCAGTTGAACAGCGATTATTAACTATGTTGTTTTAATTCTAAAAAAGAAAATGATACACACTCTTACGTGGGAGAACGCCCATTGCTTTAAATTATAGTTTTGAAGCAAAGAAAGCAAAAAGCCAATATTTTTTCTGTACAACAATTTTTGATGGGTCTTTTCCTGATCAGACTGTTGCTTGGTGAAGATGTGGCAGTTTTGAGTTTGAGTCAATAATTTAATTGAAGTACACATTTTTGTAAGCAAAAAGCTTGATAAAGATTTCGCTCTAGACATGATAAACATTTTGTTTGGGTGCCCTAATAACCCTATTCAGCGCAGGGGGGGGGGGGGGCGTTTTCACCCCCTACCAAACTTTGATACATTGCACTAAAACAACAGAAGATCTATAAACAACCAGTATGTGACCAAACAAAGTTACACCATATTTGGAGAGTGGTCAACAAAAGAAAGCCTAAAACCTCCAGAGTTTTTGTCTTGTTTGTCTGAATGATCTCAAACATATACCATTTAATTGCTTTTGATGCGTACTTTCATTTGATATATAATGTTTTCATATTTGCGGTCATTAGCAAAATTTAATATCTATGACCTCATTTATATTTATGACGTCATTGTTCTAATTAAGAAGTGCTGAATATTAAAAAATTGCATCTAATTTGCTTTATCTTGTTTATTTGATTCATTTTGAGTCACTATCTACTAGAAAAAGGGAAAATACTGTGAAAAACTGCAAAGAAAATCAACACATACAACAAACGGTTATTTAAAGCTAATTGTGCTAAAAATAGAAATGAAAAATGCTACAAAGTATGTATTTTGCATCTGTGATTGTTTCCTACAATTTGCGGCAATTCTGGAGAAAATCAGTTCAGTAACTGATGAAATAGAAGGATATGTGTTGAAAAGCAATATATTTTGTTGAATTTTCCTTGTTTTTAGTTTCCAAGCAATGAATCACCTGACTGATTGATTTCTTTTGTTATTTTTGAAAAGCCAATTGTCCAAAGAACAATGGAGGTAAATCTCATTGTTATATCTTTCATAGTTTCGGAGAAAAAGAGGGGGGTAAAAAACGCCCCTCCCCCCTGCCCAAATATATCACATTTTTAGGCTGTACTGAATAGGGCTAAGTAATATTTGTGCTGAATTCATAGATTCGGGAGTTGAAGTGCAGTTAAGAACATTAGGAGAATGTAATTGTTGTGGATACTGCCCAGCTTAGTCTTACACAATTCATTTCACACTATGGAACCGCCCTTTGTCGTCGTTTGATTATGTGCAGTAGGTAATTTATGTTGAGTTCCTCCGGTTTGTCATGGTTTTCACCCTCCAGTGTGCTTCCGTTGTTTTGTCTGGACTTGAAAACCTAAAGAAAGTTGGCTTGCTCTACGCATACTCCAACAGCAACGAGCCAATCAGAGTTTGAGCCTAGTTTCCATATAATCGCAACAGTCGGCGATGTACATCTGTGATGCATCCCTGATCAATTGGCGATTCACCAGAAGAGTTGTTTCCATATAATCTGAACAGTCAGCAACTGGTCGCAGATGTGGATTGCCAACCGATCGGGGATTGTTATGCTTATATGGAAACATGCTTTGCTGCTGTGCTGGGATCGATTTTCATTCCCCCATGTCGCCGTGCAGCCAAAAATCATATTTCCATATAGAAACTTGATCGCAGCAATCTGCGACTAGATGGTGATTGGTCAGTGACGGTTGGAAAAGTTGAACTCATCTCAGCTCTTTCGATGTGTCCCCTTCCTGTCCCAGTCTGATCAGGGACATCGGCGACTTTGTTGAGAAAATGTTTCCACATCATCGTAAGCATCCCTGATGCGTCTGCGAGCCTGCAACAGCGATGTGTCACCGACTGTTACGATCATATGCAGACCAGGCTTTACTCAAATCTTTATTCTTGATAATAGGAGGATCTCGCAGTATCCTCAAAAAGTAATCTTTTGTTGAAATGGCTTTTAGTGAGTGGCCAAGATTAGCAAAAATAGATTTATCTGCTTGTGCAAGTTATTGACCACACACAGTAAAGTCCAGGTTGTATTTAATGCACACTCCAAACCAAAGATTATGCCAAAGAAGAAGTACTTTATGCCAGGAAAATAATAGTACATTAAATTTAATAAATTTCAGTTGATTTCTGTTGTTTTTATCCTTTTTACACCAGTATGCTGAGAAAATGTATTTTTCATCTCGAAGATCTTTGGGCCTAAATGCACAGAATTCACCCTCCTGGAGTAAACTTTCTCAAGTCTAGATTTCATTGAACAATTTACAAAAAGTTAAGTGCATTGTTAAATGCTTAAAGTTTAAAAAATCCTTTTCCATTCTCAGGTTTCTCACTTTCCTGGCTTTGCCATGGTCCTTTTGCAAATGGTTATGGCTCAAGAGATCCAAAAAGGAATCAGACAAGCTGGTAAATATGCCTATAACTTTTAAGTCTGGAAATTGTGTCACTTCCTTCATTGTGTTTCTTCAATGGCTAGAAAATCTATCACTGATAAATATTGCTTTGATGTCAGCCATATTTGAATTTCTTTCAGGAGAAAGAATTTTTACAAATTCACTGGTGTATCAGTGTCTTTGTAGGATTAATTTTGAGATACAACTGAAAGGAAGATTTAAAAGATTGTGTGACAGAAATATTTCATCTTAGCTTTTACAAAATTCTGAAGCAGTGGCGTAACGCAGTTTAGGGCACCTTAGTTCGAGAACTAAGGGCCCCCGATCAAAAGGGGCCCCAAAAGAATTTTTTCATAAGCTGTGCTTTGCGGCCATATGTGCAAAAAGGCTTCTTTAAACCATAGCTTTAAACCAATCTCAAAAACCTTTGCTGAGATGTGCCGGGTGCGCCANAATTACTGAAAAGCAGTTGTCATCAAACGGCCTAAATACGAGCGTTAAACAAAGAATGTAAGACGGACGAAAAAGCGATTGTTTGTATTGCTGTTACCGTTCAAAATATAATCAAATCTTGTTATTTCAACTCATTTCCAGTCGTGTTTGCGTTACCAAGTGCTGAAACACTCCTTTCTTCGTTCTTAGCCTCTAAAATCCCTCTTTTACAAAGTAATATCAAAAGCTTAAAATCGCGCGCCTCGCTAAGCGAGGCGCGTGATTTACCGCGCGCCACTAAAATAGCTTACGGCCAGGTCTGCCATATTTGAATTTCTTTCAGGAGAAAGAATTTTTACAAATTCACTGGTGTATCAGTGTCTTTGTAGGATTAATTTTGAGATACAACTGAAAGGAAGATTTAAAAGATTGTGTGACAGAAATATTTCATCTTAGCTTTTACAAAATTCTGAAGCAGTGGCGTAACGCAGTTTAGGGCACCTTCGTTCGAGAACTAAGGGCCCCCGATCAAAAGGGGCCCCAAAAGAATTTTTTCATAAGCTGTGCTTTGCGGCCATATGTGCAAAAAGGCTTCTTTAAACCATAGCTTTAAACCAATCTCAAAAACCTTTGCTGAGATGTGCCAGGTGCGCCAAAAAAAACCATCTACAATGGAAAGGCCACGATAAATCGTACACTGGACTGATATTGAAGATTTAGGACGTAAGCTTCAGCAAACATCCTGAATTATGTTCTGAAAGTGTTTGCGATCTTTTTAGTTATCTGTTTCTTGAGCTACAAGCGAGTGTTCGATCTTGAAAACACCGATAAGGATGAGAAACGAGGATCAAATTTTCTAAAGATTCGACATGAATGAACAAAGATAAAACTTTCTCATGGTGATTTGGGGATTTAGAAATCGATTAGTTATAATCTGCTGCACGAGCGTTAAATTCTGGAGAAGTTGCAATAATGCGCCACGGTAAGCCGTTCCCTGCATGGCGATTCAACAAGACTCCATGCTTGCTTGACCTCATGGCGATTCACTGTTTCTCCCAACGCTGAACTAACGTTCATGCAGCAAATCATAACTAATCGATTTCTAAATCCCCGAATCACAACGAAAGTTTTCTCTTTGTCTATTCATGTCGAGTCTTTAGAAAATTTGATATGCGTTTTTTGATCATTTTCAGACCCCGTATCAGCCTCTTATTTACACTGTTCCTGCTAATCCGTAACACCCTTTTTAAGAAACTCGCTTATAGCTCCAGAAGCAGAAGACTACAAAATTTACAAACAATCTCAGAATCTAATTCTGGATTTTAGCTAAAGATAAAGACATAAATCTACAAAATAGGTCCAGTGCACGATTTATCATGGCCTGTCAAAAGTGGATAGCTTTTTTTCGCGCACCAGGTAGAAAACTTTTACTTGATTTCTGTTTTCACTGTTTTCACTGCTGTATGCGTTCTCTGCTGTGTGACTCAGACATATTTGACGGATTTTCTGAAGTTATCTAATTCAAGAACTTCTCATACGGTAGTTTGCTTAGAAGATGTTTGGTGGATTCCTATGGCACCATAATAAATCTCTTCCGTGTATAGGGCATTTTCTGAGGTTCTAATTGGCATTGTCTCAAAAATAGTCCCGGGGTACCCTCGCACCGCCATTAGAGCTCTCTTTGCGTCTCTCATTGCCCCTACAACATGATCGCTTCTTGGTCACTGCGTAAGGCCCCACTCACACTAAGTTCCTAAGGGCCCCGAGTGTCTCCGTTACGCCACTGTTCTGAAGATTAAGCTTCATTCCTTAAATGTTTCAAAAATCTGCTTTTGATAAGTTTCTCATTATCATGTTTACATAAAATCTTTTGAAAGCTGAATTTGTCCAAGACAAAGCAAGGCAATAAAGACTTATTTTCAAGACTAAAATATTAATTATTCATTTGATGAAAAACTGTTGCAGCCTACACAACAACCTGCTTGATGATAATCATAAAAATGTATGCAACAGATGTTAAGTGAAAACCACTTATGAAATAGAAGATTGCGTGAATAAAATTAGACACCGAAGTGCAGTCACAAAAATGAGGATGTGCTCACATACCTTGCCTATTGAAACTGGAAGATGGAAAGGCATACCTCGCGCAGAACGCACATGCCTAATCTGCGACACTGAGGAGATTGGTAGTGAAGAGCACTGTATAGCCCATTGCAATAACCCCACCTGACAACTTCTCCGACAACAGACGATCGAGGAGGCTCGCAAAATTGGAAGCCTAGCAATTTTTAATCAGTGATGGACACTAGGGGGCGAGAGGGTGTGGTCGCCCCCCCCAATGTTGGAGAAAACGATGATCTTTTGTTTGAAAACAATAGGATCGAACAATGCATTTTATCCGAAACAATAGCTTCGCCCCCCATTATTTGCCAAAGTGTCTGCCACTGTTTTTAATTTAGATATCCTCAAGGGCTTCAGCGATACAAATGGGCCCTTAAGAGGAAAGTTCATATATTCCTTACTCCTTAAGAGGAAAGTTCATATATTCCATAAAAACACTAGAAACCGAAGCGGCACTTCAAACCTGCCAATAAGGTTATTACCAAATAGCTGTATAATAGTTCTGTAAATTTGTAGTTTAGTTTATCCAGCCTTACGTAAGTCGGGCCTGTAAGGGAGGAGGTAGTTGGATTATATCATTATTATTATTATAATGTATATATACTTTAAATCCTTGAATGATCACCATTCTAGTGTTGCCCTCTAAAGAATTAAGGGATACGTCATGCAAATCTAGGTTCTCATTTGAAAGTTTGCGTGAAAGTTTTTTAAGGTAGAAAGGAAAAAAGTCACATTTGATTACTTTTAAAGTGAATGACCTGAGCTATATGGCGCAGACTATAGATAGGACAAAGAAAAACCAAAACACGCCATTGTTTCTGTTGGCTTTGCTTTCTTTGGGCACGCGTCTGATTATCAGATACAATAGGCTATTTTAAAACCCATGAGATGTTATCTTTTGATTAGGTCGTTCACTTCAATGCCATATTAAGCCAACAGAAATTCCAAGTGACACCCCCTTTAAAGTGGGAGATTTAATCTTGGGTGCGCATTCAAGGAAATATGGCAGAGTAGGGTGGGGTAAAATGGGTCATTGACAAATTCATGGATTTCACTGTTATTGCGCTTTAGTTCAAAAAATCAGTTTCTATTGTAATCAAAACCTATTTTATCCAGTGCAAAACTTGCAAATTTAGGAGCTAATCTCTTGATATGATCTAATCTAAGATATACTGTACCAAAAATCATTTAGAGTAACTAATTTTTGGCCATGCTAAACCATCTTTCAGTGACTGAAAATTCCATAACCTCAGCAAAAATAAAAAAAGCCTCTTCCTGAATAAGTTTTCAATGATACCTTAGGCCAAAAACGTTTTCGCATATGACTAGATTGTGCTTTATTCAAGCATTCTTGAACATACTGTAAATTCTTGATTGACTGCCCAGTCTTGAATGAGCACCCCCTTCAAGTATGCACCCCCTAAAAGCCAAAAAGTTTAATGAGCGCCCATCCTTGGCTGATCACCCCCTCAAAATGTGCATCAAAGTTACAGTACGTGCGTATGTGGAGGAAGAAACATTTAAAGTAGCTTGAAACTGGTATTGAGCAATGAATGTTCTTTCCTTGTTTCAAGTCCTTGATTGGTCCAATTTTAGTCCTTTATAAATAATATGAATTAAAATTATGTTGTTTGATTTGATGTAATTAGAATATTGCTGATGATTGTTACCTGCAAGAATCACAAAAGTTTATTTGCTCCCACCTCTACCCTNCAAGTATGCACCCCCTAAAAGCCAAAAAGTTTAATGAGCGCCCATCCTTTACTGATCACCCCCTCAAAATGTGCATCAAAGTTACAGTACATGCGTATGTGAAGGAAGAAACACTTAAAGTAGCTTGAAACTCGTATTGAGCAATGAATGTTCTTTCCTTGTTTCAAGTCCTTGATTGGTCCGATTTTAGTCCTTTATGAATAGTATGAATTAAAAATTATGTTATTTGATTTGATGTAATTAGAATATTGTTGATGATTGTTACCTGCAAGAATCACAAAAGTTTATTTGCTCCCACCTCTGCCCTGAATGAGCTCTGCTTTTGAAGGATCACCCCCTTCAAAGAGCAACAATTTAAGGCCCCCCCAGAGGGCGTTCATTAGTAAATTTATGGTAGATCACTTCAAAATGAATTTGTTTCTTTCAGCTGTCATCTACCTGAAGAACATGATAAGTCATCATTGGGTAAAAAGACATGAAGACTTGTACCCTGCAGGCCATCTTCCATACGTCATTCCTGATGACGACAAACTTGCAATTAGAGAACATATTATTGAAGCAACTATACAAGCTGAAGAACTTATCAGGTACATATAAAATTATATTACTTTACCCTCTGTAAAAAGTTTTTGGAGTTCTCACTTAATTCCCATATCCCTTTATTTGTTGTCATCCTCTAGTAAAATTGCAAGAACTTTAAAGAGAGACCAAAATTAATCTTTTTCAAATATTTCATCTCACGCAACATTTTCTTTTCCTGTCCTTTTAACTTGTCCTTTTCCGCTCTGTATTGATCCTGAAATAGACCTTTTTAGCTATTCTATCAAATAATCTGGGTAGAATGATATTTTTTATACATTTTGTTGAAATCTGAGGAATTTTTGAATGTGATGGAAGTGATAGAAGCCTCAACGCCACCACTCACTCAATTTTTTGCAACTTGATAGAAATATGCTCTTTAAGATAACAAAACCTCTTTAAAACTTCAAACGTCAAGAGTCCAATTTTGAATTTCACTTCATTCATCTTCAGGGTGCAACTGACTGTATGTATTGCAGAAATTCTGTCTGTTGATTTCCCCAACAACTGGCCAAGTTTGATTCCAAAAATACAAAGCTACATCACATCAGAGAATCAAGCAACTTGGCTAGGAGGTTTGACTGTCCTGCATCAAGTAACAAAGAAATACGAGTAAGTATTATACATTTGGTAGATTCATATTTGAGCCCTTCTCTGCGAAATCTACCTGTTGCTGAGTTGTTAATTAACTGAGCTGTTGCCAATCAAACTGGACCAAATTGCTAGTTGAAATCTCAAGGTCTTAGCTCCTCAAATTTGCCATTAAAAGGCTTTTCAGACGATAAAGCATATATGCTGAAATGTTTTTGATAGATTATTGACAGCTTGAAGAACCCCCATTGGCTCATTACCAAAGTGGATCAGACGATCTTTTAATAGCATAGCTGGCTGGGTACATGTAGGCTCATAGGGACCATACAGAACTGAGTGAGTGGTCACATGTGGTAGCAATGGGAGTATAACCCATGATGCTTTGCCAAGGAGGAGGAGGAGGGGGGCTTCGGGGTACCAAAACCCGCATCAAAATTTGCAAAAACCCGAAAACCCGGTCGCAAAAACACACAAAAACCCGAACTGCACCTTTGGACGAAAAGTTCGAATTTTTGCCAGTATTTCTTGATTATTTTCAACGATTTTGCTTTCAGCGACTCTTCCTCATTGTTTTAAGCATCCAAAAGCCAGCTTTTCGATCCCAATCAACAACACAAACCATATGGCTTGGCAAACCCAAAAATCCGTGAAACATCTCAAAACCTGTAAGGCCGCACGTTTAAAACATAAAACCCAAAACCCAAGAGCTAAAATTGGCCAAACCCGCAACCCGTGAAACCCCAAAGCCCCCCTCTAGGAGTGCTAGCCACTAGGCACTTAAGCATCTAGCACCAGAAGTTGCACAAGTTTGTAGAGCTCTCCCCACGAGTGCATGCCTACATTTTTTTCTTAGCAAAAGTTTTAAATTCTTTCTTTTGTCGATAAAGTTTCAATCAAATTTGTAATATCTTGGGTTAAAGTACCTTGTTTATTTGTAGTTATTTAAATTGTTGTAAGTTATTAAATGTTTTAGTATTTGTATCTAGTGGAATTTAAATCAATGAAACTGAACTGAACTGTTTGTTTTTAGATACAAGAACAAAAGTGAGAGAGGACCAGTAATCAAAGTGATGGAGCATTTCCTATCAATATTACACAGCAGATGTGTTTCATTAATGAAAGATGACTCTGCTGAATCCTGTGTTATGCAGTCAAAGATCCTTAAAATTTTCAAGTCACTGATTCAGGTAAGAGAATGCTTCCAAACTTGTGACCAATTAAAACGACTCATTCATGATTGAAAACTTCGGTTAAAGAGTATCTTCCTGCCATTTTTGAAAACATTAAAGACTTTACCGCTGTTAGATAATAAGAACTTTTTAGATAATAAACCTCTTCTGCTTTTTCGCTTTCCAAACCCTTACAGGAACTATGTTAAATGTTGCAATTCTTTCAATTACAGCTTCATCTCCCATTGGAATTGATCAACCAGAACAACTTTCCTCAATGGATGGGAGTGTTCAAGACAATAATAGACAGACCAATTCCAGAGGTATAGATTGTTTTACTCATTTATTATGCAGGTAGAGTCTTTTGGAAATTTAAGTTGAAAGTGCAGCCAAATGTTTCAAAGAAGTAACCAAAGTGCTTCCACTAAAAGAACGAAATTAGAAAATTTCCGAGACATGTTTGTATTGACCAACGATCATATCTGATTGGCAAAGAATTTGTCTTGTTAGCACAAGGCAGTAACAACAAAGTATATTTACAATTGCTTGTATTTGTTAAGATAACAAACGTGTTACAAGTAACAGAATAATAATGGCACACATATGGTAGCAAGAAAGGACTGTTATAGATCAAATAGAGTAATTTTTGACATAAATTTTAAGGCCACTTATTCCCAGTAGCTTGTCTTTTTTGAATTAACTTCATTTTGGTAGAGATATCTGCGTCCTGAATTTGAAATGCCCCATTTTCTCTCAATGCCCGGATAGACTGCTAATATCGATTTGCTTCTTTTTCAAACAAGCATGCTAAAAGTTGGGATGAAGATGAGCAACCTTCACCGTGGTGGAAATGCAAGAAGTGGGGTGTTACAGTTCTCTTCAGGATATTTGATAGGTAAGCGAGATATTGTTACGTTTTCTTCGTTAGTTGGTTTTGGTAATCTGCCGAACTTATTTTCTTTGCTGTTCAGTTATTCTGAGTTATTCTGAGTGGTAGAAGATCCTTAAGTGGCTCAAACTTTACTCCTCAGAATTCGAAAAAGCCTATCGTACTCNATCGATTTGCTTCTTTTTCAAACAAGCATGCTAAAAGTTGGGATGAAGATGAGCAACCTTCACCGTGGTGGAAATGCAAGAAGTGGGGTGTTACAGTTCTCTTCAGGATATTTGATAGGTAAGCGAGATATTGTTACGTTTTCTTCGTTAGTTGGTTTTGGTAATCTGCCGAACTTATTTTCTTTGCTGTTCAGTTATTCTGAGTTATTCTGAGTGGTAGAAGATCCTTAAGTGGCTCAAACTTTACTCCTCAGAATTCGAAAAAGCCTATCGTACTCAACGTTCATACTGACGGGCTAGCTCTATATCTGTATAATATACTCCAGGAACATTGATGTCCTATCCATCAGTTTTAAAACTATTTACGAATTTGAATAGACGCCAAGCTACTCAAAGTAGGGTAGAATTTCCAGTCAAGGCCATCTCCGGACTCTGAAATTGTACGTGATTTTTTACAGATATGGCTGTCCTGGCTCAGCAAGTGATGAATATAACGGTTTTGCAGATTTTTACGACAAGCATTTCGCAGGTTTGTAGCTAGAATATAATGCTACATGATTTTTTTAGTGTATCACTCCAGTTTGTTTGCAAATTATAGTGTCCTTGGTACATTCTTATGTGTGAACCATGAGCTCATCATGCTATTCGCTCCCTTGCTATTTATGGACTATGTATACAATTGTCGATTGTAAAACAAGTTGTTATTTTAAAATGTTATATGTCTGAGTAACGATTTGTACTTTTCGTCTTATTTAGAGAGTGTAATGCAGAGCATGCTAAAAATCCTTGATCAACATCGAAGAAAAGAATATGTTTCACCGAGAGTTCTTCAACAAGTTTTTAATTATCTCGACCAAGGGTTAGTATTATTAGTATTAATTAGCATTAATTAGTATTAATTAGTATTAATTATGATAGTATTAAAATCAATGAACTAAATTGAACTATTATTGTAATGATATATCCGTGACATAATGTTGTCTGAGGTACTTTACGAGAGAAGTAAGCCGCTATATTTGACAGAATGGATCTGGTCGCAAAATTTCACATTTTAAAACTTTTGCCTTCCTGTTTTAGCTGTTTTGTTATTCTGTCAAAATTCAACAAGACTAGACTCAATTCTTAAGTTTATGTCAACTTTTGACTTACTTATCAGTATGGGTGATCCTTTAACATTTATGTTATTTTCATTTCAGTGTAGCAAATGCGAGATCATGGAAGATCATGCGACCACATGTTCAGGTGTGTTTGTATTCCTATATACATGTCTTTGTGGCATGAAAATCATCACGGTTTAGAGGCACCAATGGACCTTTTAGCTATTGTACCAAGGGGGCTTGGATCAAGCTACATTTAATAAATTTTGGCAAAATTTCGAATGGTCACAACAGTGAATGAATCCATAACATCGCTCACTCAAATTGTTTGTATCAGGGATGGACATTCTGTCCTGTTTAAAAAATGTTCTCTTGGCTTTGTGACTTATAATTGAAAGTGAAATGAAATGTTGCAAATTGTTGAAAGAAATAGAAAATTCCCTCAGAAAAAATTTACAGGAAAAGTAACACTTTGGTGTCGACTTAAATGTGTTCCATTTTATTTTTAGGCCATAATTGGAGACATCGTATTCCCATTGATGTGTTATAGCAAATCAGATGAAGAACTTTGGAATGAAGATCCACATGAGTATATCAAAGTAAAAAACGGTAAGGCCATTACTGTACATTAATTGATTGTCTGGAGATGCTTTTGAGGGGATTGTGTATAATTTTCCAGCGTTGTGATTGGGTGGCACTTTTGATTATATCGTGGCACAGCGATTCACAGCAATACAAACTGTTTCATTATCCCTGCTGCAAGGGTAGTTTCACATATTGGCGTATAATGCAAAATTTTCCGTTGAAATCTAAAGAATGCTCAAGAGATTGAAGTTTAGACCAGGTATATAGCTATGCAAGGTTGGTCTACACTGTTAAAAACTGGTAATTTAAAGGCCTGATATCCCCCCTTTGTTGTGAAATTTTGAAATTCTACTAAAAATTTGGTTGCAGAGTATTTTATTATCCCCCCTTTGTTGTGAAATTTTGAAATTCTACTAAAAATTTGGTTGCAGAGTATTTTATTTGGAAAGAGTCTCTCGACATATCTCCAGGGCTGGGGAACAGGGGAAAGAAGGAAAAAGCTTTTTAATCGAAATATAACATTAATCAGCATAGCCTCCAAATCTTTGGCGTCTTAAAAAAAACATTGCACGGATGGTTAATGCATATTTCCTTTTATTTTATGGCTTGAAAGGATCTTCAGGTATGTTTCTATAATCCTACATGCAACAGTTCTGATATCTTGATTATTTTCAGATTTACAGAGTCTTCTTTGCTTGGGCCAGTTTTGAGAATGTGACGTCATCAAAATGCTAAATCGTAAACTAGAAAAGCTACAGATTTCTTTATACAGCCATAATATAGACTATGGTGTTCTTGAAGATTGTACCATTTTTCATATTTTAATTTAGGATCTACGATTATTTTAATTTTTTTCAAAACTTTGCACGAGTTCATTCAATAGAAAGAAAACCGCTGTAATTCTGAAAATAATCAAGATATCAGAACTGCTGCATGTAGGATTATATAAACGTACCTCAAGATCATTTCAAGCCATAAAATCAAACGAAAGATGCATTAACCATCCGTGCAATGTTTTTTAAAGATTTGGAGGCTATGCTACATTAATCTCAGATTTCACCATTTAAATTTTAGCCGCTCTCCATCAGCTGCTATAATTTTTTCTTGATCGTATTTTTAATACTTTTTATAAAAGGATTGGCAACTAAAATTAATTAATTAATTAATTAATTGATTTTTCTTCCAGATTTATTTGAGGATTTCCTGTACATTTCACCGGTCGCAGCAGCAAAGAAACTCCTGATAGACTTGAACACAAAACGAAGAGGTGTCCTAGAACCTACAATTCAATTCATCATGGAAGTTTTAAATACAACACCAGCCGAGCCCATGAAAGTTGACGGAGCTTTACATATGCTTGGTTCTTTGGCGAAGAAACTCTCAAAGGTCAGTGAGCTATGCTAAGTCTTGCTTGTAGGAATTATTTAAGACTTAGATCGACCTCAATCTTCTATTCAGACAATGCTGTATCAATAAAGTCTTTAGCCTGATTACTTGAGTCCCTTGTATCCCTGCGGTAAACCTTGCTCAACTGTTGACTGAAGCGACATCATTAAAGACCCTCTGCTAACCATGTGGCTTTGCACGCCGTTGCTGTCCCAGAATGCACTGCATATGGACTTTCAGATTATCTGAAAGTCTCTGATGCTAGGCCGGTGTTGTGCTTCTTTCTCATGCGCAGCACGCAAAGCCTCATGGTTAGCAGAGGGTCTTCAAGTGAAAGAACGCAGGGAAACAAGGGACTCCAAGGTAATAAGGCTGGTCTGCAAATCTTGCGATAATCCTAACCCCTTTGATCAAGTATATACCCAAGTATTAGGAACAAGTGTGTGAAAAATTCGAAAATCTTAATTTCCTTTCTGTAGCTTGTCCCCCTTCATTTCCCTTCCAACTGGTTTTGTTGTTCTAAAAAAACCTTGTCTCGATAGATGTCAAGCGACAACGTCCGCGAATAGAAACATTTAAAGAGTTTTGGATGAATGATTTTGCGTTATCGCAAATCTCAACTGACACCTAATGTGAGACAAGCTTCTGACTCTAGTTGTAATGAGGCTTACAATCTCAAATTTAGGTAAGGAATGACACAAGAGACTGGTCGGATATATTTGAGGTTCGCTTCAGCACAGCACAGGAAGAATAAAGAGCTAGAATCATGAACCATAGTAACAGGCTTAGTCGTGAAATACTTTTGCAAGAAGTTCTACTGAAATGGTTATGTTTTCTTGTTACATGTTAGATCTAGTTTAAAAGCTCTTATTGTTTCTTTAATTTATTTCACAGAGGAAAGAATACAAGAATAACATGGAAATTGTGCTTGTCCGACATGTGTTTCCAGAATTTCAAAGTGAGTTTGGATTTTTGCGAGCAAGGGTTAGTATCTATTGAGTACTTTTTCTCATTCTTGGCTTCAATTATACCCTCGCAAGTATCGAAGAGCCTTCATTCTAAGTACCTATGTTTTGTACAAGGTTGCACTCTGATCCATTCTGCCCCACGTTATACCTTCATTTTTATTTCATTTTATTTTCATTTTAAAATATTTATACAGGTTATAAGTTTCATATCAAGATATGTTTTTCGAACCGACCTGTTTAAACGAAAGCACTGAACTAAGAACACAAGAAATTAATATACCTAATTTACTATATAATATAATACAAAATCTATGAAAAAGAACGTAAAAATGAAGTTACACCCCCTTCTATAGTTGTTCTTTGAAAATTTTCAGGGAGGGTGCCAATTTTGTCTCTCTTTCTAGACTGTTCCAGAGTTTTGCACCGCGATGAGAAAAAGCCTTTTGGCCATTGACCTTATACTCCAATCACTTGAAATTCTTAAAAGTATATAACTCTTTAGCTGCCATGTTTGCGTTTCGCATTAGCAGCCCAGCCAGCGTAAATCTGACTCAAATTGATTGCATGAATAAACCTCGTACATTTTTTTGGTATAACAGTGTTTTGATACAACTGACTCTATCGCATGAACAAACCTTATAACTATTTTATGCTTTAGGGTGGAGCAGGGCGATTTGAATCAGAACAGGGCAACATGGGTCCCTTGATTTTGTGCTTCTAAAATCCACGCAAATTGTTTATGGTTGTAAACTTGCAGCTTTTTAAATGAATAAAATTGTCTTTGATCATGATAGAAAATGATTTTCTTGAACTAGAGTTCAATAATAGCGAAATGTACGAATTTGTAATTTACCTTGCCCCGACCCTTGCCCATTTTGCCCCAATTTGCATTATCTAACAATATGTGATTTCACTAACTCGCTTCCTTCTTAGGCCATCGTTGTTGTCAAGAAGTTCGCTGTTTTTATTTAACTGCCTTACTTTATTTTTAGGCCAACTGGGCTTGTCAGTAATTTAAATTATTTCATGAACAAAAACTTAAGCTATGTTATATTGTATATGATAATGTTTAATGCCATTAACTCGCTTTATTTTTAGGCCAAGATCGTTCTTCAGAAGCTCAATGTTTTTATTCAACTGCCTTACTTTTTTTTAGGCCAACTGGGTTGTACAACAATTCACCGTATGCCCATTCAATGATCCTGAAATTCTTGCGCAAACTGTTAATCACGTGATGCACTGTCTTTGTAATGACAAAGACCTTCCGGTCCAAGTGGATGCTGGGATTGCAATTAGTCATATTCTAAATAGAGACGAAGACGGAGGTACAAACACATTTTTGTGTTCATTAATAGCAACTACTCGTTTAGATTTTTAAAGTCATAGACGTTAAACCATCTTTCAAACCTGCAAGATATCTTTGGAAACTAAGAACAGAATTTGACATCGTGAAAGCTCTTGAACCGAAATGCTGATGATAACCAAACAAATGTGTAATTCGAATTTATTTCCAGTTTTGTTGTGAACTAACTAGAATTAGGATATCTGAATTTGCTTGTTTTCTTAGTTTTACTTTAAACGTGGATTGACTTATTTTCGTTTGGTTTTCATATTCATATTTCATTCTTTTAAGGAGGGTTGCCCTTCAGCAGAAGCTGTAATATACATTGGTTTTATACATGAAGACTTGATAAGTTTTGATATTGGAGACTTTAACGCCAGTTTCCAGTCAGTGGAATTTTCCGAGCGGGCAGAAATTCTTTTGTTTATGACATAAATTGTCGCTTTGTAATTGAANAACTGGGTTGTACAACAATTCACCGTATGCCCATTCAATGATCCTGAAATTCTTGCGCAAACTGTTAATCACGTGATGCACTGTCTTTGTAATGACAAAGACCTTCCGGTCCAAGTGGATGCTGGGATTGCAATTAGTCATATTCTAAATAGAGACGAAGACGGAGGTACAAACACATTTTTGTGTTCATTAATAGCAACTACTCGTTTAGATTTTTAAAGTCATAGACGTTAAACCATCTTTCAAACCTGCAAGATATCTTTGGAAACTAAGAACAGAATTTGACATCGTGAAAGCTCTTGAACCGAAATGCTGATGATAACCAAACAAATGTGTAATTCGAATTTATTTCCAGTTTTGTTGTGAACTAACTAGAATTAGGATATCTGAATTTGCTTGTTTTCTTAGTTTTACTTTAAACGTGGATTGACTTATTTTCGTTTGGTTTTCATATTCATATTTCATTCTTTTAAGGAGGGTTGCCCTTCAGCAGAAGCTGTAATATACATTGGTTTTATACATGAAGACTTGATAAGTTTTGATATTGGAGACTTTAACGCCAGTTTCCAGTCAGTGGAATTTTCCGAGCGGGCAGAAATTCTTTTGTTTATGACATAAATTGTCGCTTTGTAATTGAATAGAAATTTAAGGTTGAATGACTTTTGATTGTGTAAAATTCCGCCCGCTCGGAAAATTCCATTGACTGGAAATCAGCCTTTAGGGAATTAGAATTTATCTTGTTTTTGTTTGTTTCAAAAACGAAATTTTTAAACATATATCATATACTCTTCTTTATTTTAGTGATGGCAGCGATAAAACCTCATGTCCGAAACATTGTTGAAAGTAGGTGAAATTTAATTCTTTGTGTACAGTACAATAGGCCTTTATCTATTCTACTATAACGCATCTGGATCGAGCGATATTTTACACGGATCTATCACTGTTCAAATTCGAAAATTTGTCAGATTTCTGCGAAATGGTTAAATATACCGGGTGAGTCAGAAAAAACAATCCCCGTTTGAAAGGCCACTGCTCCCTGGATATCAAAACGATAATATTAACAAATACATTATGTAATGGTTGACATGTTCAAATATGATTTAAAATTTACCTGACTGAAATCGGCCTCTCCGTTTTGAAATTGTGAGCGATTTTCTGGAGAAAGCCTCTTCAAGAAACCTTCAAAACAGGCCTAAAATCACGAGCAAATTTTCCAAATATTTCTGCCTTACAGCAATGACTTGCACACTTGCACATGCTTTAGCACGTGTTATCCTCTTGGGAGGATAAAATCTCCGAGAATATTATTGTTATATTTCCAGGGATGGCACTTTCATCCTCCCAAAGGGATAAAACGTGCTAAAGCATGTACAAGTCATTGCTATTTAGGCAGAAATATGACGAAAATTTGGTCGTGATTTCATGCCGTTTTTGAAGGTTTCTTGGAGGGGCTTTCTTGAGAAAATCCCTCCTAATTTCAGAAGGGAGTGGCCGATTTCAGTCTGGTAAAATTTAGAATTTATTTGAACATGTCCACTATTAAACAATATATTTACCAATATTATTGCCTCGATATCCAGGGAGCAGTGGCCTTTCAAACGGGGAGTGTTTTTTCTGACTCACCCGGTA
>REGM01000951.1:0-13467 GCA_004194415.1 Aurelia aurita
AGTTATGTGAAATCCCAGGTCTAACAAATTCATTGTTTAAGAAAGAGAATCGAAGGGAGAGTAGAAGACACACGAATGGTGGTAGCCATGACGCTGAGGGTTGTTTATTGGTCATTTTGAATCTGGCAGCTAAGCAGGAATCTACGGAGCATCGTATACGATTTATGGCATTGAAGTTGATAAAGACTTTATACTGTCAGGTAATTTAGTGCATTTTGGTATCAAATGTATGTTTTTATCGAGTGCATATCGAAGGGTAGCTACTTTCTTGTTATGATGATGCAATTGTCCTCCAGTATTAACTGCAGAAATGAATCTAAAAAACGTGCATTTTCTAAGCATGAAACTTGAAGAAATGCGTTTGATTGTTGGTAAAATTGCTCAAAACTTGCGAGAAAAGCATCCAGCGTGTTTCTCGATCATCCAGTATAGATAAATAAATACATCTCTCGATTTAGAGTATATTGATAAAAAATATTAAAATTACTGTTTTCTATCATTAATTTTATTGTTATATTTTTCTATTGCAGGGTAATACATTTTCGAAAGATTCTCAGTCCTCACAAATGATTTCGAAACTAATCCAAGTCTTTTCAACACATCTTTCAATGTCTGAAGAAGACCCTGACGATGCCTCGGATTTAAAAGATTCATTTGCTAATGCCAGAAGTAGTGTTCAACTACTTTCCCTGTTGTATGCAGAAGAAAAGACCAATGAACATTTTCTAACGGAATTCATAAACACTGAATTCATTGGCAAGTTTATCAAGGATATTTGTGCCAAGTTTTCTTCTGATTTGACTCATGTGCGCCATGCAAACCAGGAGTATAGGTATGGACTTCCATATGGTCTTATTGACTTTCATATTATCTTGTTCCTAATTAACTTTGTGCTTTAGCCGTTGTAGAGGTAAGAAATAATCAAAGCTGTAAATGTTTGCCACAATCTTTCACATTTTCTCAATTCAAGTTATCGGCGTTAAAATTTTAATTACTATTATGAACGTTTAAGATTCTTCAATTTTGCAGAATGTAGAGAAAATTCTCTCGTTTCAAACTCAAAGATCCATTTCCTTGTCTATTTCTATAAAGCATTAGTTTGAAATTGACAAATAACAAATAACATTTGACAAGGTAACAACTCCTGACAAAAGTCCTTGGAACACTGAAGCCATTTCTTGATAATGACACACTTTTCCGCATTTTTATGCACAGCGATTACTTCAAGCACCCCCTCCCCCCAAACAATGTTGATTGTCCTAGCATTCCATCAGAGTTGCGAATCGTCCTGTCATCTTCATTTTATCGTCACAGAACAACATTGTTCGGAGGGGGAGAGGGGGAAATCGCAAAACAAAGCAAAAGTAGCTGAGTTGTTCCAAGACTTTAGCAGGTATTGTAACCATAAACAATTGATTGTTAATTTTCAGACTAAGGAGAGCCATTTGCAAGATCTTTTGGATACGAAAACAACTGCACTTGGACAAGCAGATCGTCTTATTGCACAATACAGATGTAGAAATGCTCAATCTGAAGCTGAGGTGAGTCTTTTTATATCATAGTTGATTAATCAATTAGTTGATTACTGATCGATGACTTATAATTCGTATCCTTTGATCTCTGATTTGTACCATTCACTTATGATCTATGATTCATCATTGTTCACCTTGATTCACTTTTTATTATAGTTAGGTATTTGTTTCATTCATAGATTCTGATTAGAAGATTGTTACATCTTGTTTCAAAACTTTGAAAACTATAATTTGTTGTTGTTCGATATTTTTTAACTTCTTATTCTGTGTTGTTTCCTTCACAGTGCCTAAAGCTGAGATCTCTTCTTCTTGAAAGTCAGAAAACTTCTGAGGAGCAAAACGATCAGGTATCTATGATCACTTCTCTTGCTTTTTTGAAGAGGTTTTGATTTATCGTATCTTGTGGTTTATCCCTGCATATATTCTTTGTTTACTTTAAATTGCATTGTAACAAATGAATCAAAATCTAAGATCACTCAACATGAAAAGCATTTAATGAAATATAATAAAAGAATCTCAAATTAAAGATTCAGAAAATTTGAATAATAGCGTTGTTCTAAGTTAGGAAGCAAAGGCAAATTTTGTAGAACAAAGGATACAAGTCTTATAGAATATCCAAATTAGCAGCCTTAATAATTTACTCTCTCTATTTATTTTGATTTGATCAAGTGCATTCAGAGGTGAAGTCTGTTCTTCAGAAAGGCAAATCGCTTTCTCTCCTTGGAAACCTGAATTTTATGTGTTACAAAATTCGCCGATTTTGAAACAAAAGGATGTTTACTTGATCTCCCTGCGAGGCTATTCAACAACTTATTGAAAAAAAATCTATTACGATGTCGCCCTTTTCTACTGATGTATATTGAAAATATTTGTTGAAACATGCGCCAAGCATCTCCTTCAAATGAAAAAGATCCTTTGAATTTTCAACCAAGCTATTGCTTTGAAACAAAATCAATAGTTTCAAGACAAAACGTCGCACAAGAGATTATAAGATACATTTTTCTCTAATACCTTGGTTAATAATTTACTCAACGAAAGAAAAATCTAAAATAACAATTTGTGTCACAGTGCATTTTAAACTTTTCCTTGAATTTTCTAAGTAGTTAATTCTACCTGGAAACCACTTATCAAGTTTGTAAACATTTTCATTACCACGGATTATTAATATTTTATTCTAATTTGTTTTGATATGCCTCAGGCCTAAAGATCTCTGCAACACTCGAAGCAATCAGACTGACTGAGTTCTAATTTACTAAGCCTAAAAATAATTCTTGGATTTTCTCCGTTAATGAGATTACAATACACCGTTTAGCTATTCTACAAAAGAGTCTAGATCGAGCGATATTTTCATACATTTTATACGAACAGACGAATTTTCGAATGTGCACAATAGTGCTAGAAGCTATAATGCCATTCAATCGAACCTTTCGAATACAAATGTAGAAAAATATCGTTCGATCCACACTCTTTTTTAGAATAGCTGAAAGGTCTATTGTTTAGTAGTTTAATTCCAGATAACTTAAGCTCTCGTCAGCAGAAACGATTTTTGTCTTCTTTGAGAAGAATAACAGTGTATATTTCATTAGTTTTTCTCTGCCATTTGTCTAAAAAGTAATTAATTCGTTCTAGAACTGTAATCTGTTATTTTCTGTAGATTGTCTATAATGTTTATCGTTTGTCTGCTGAATTTTTGTAAATATTCTTCGCTGTACATTGTGTAATACCATTTCAAATCTGTTCTAGATAAAAATGTACATGGATCAACTGAGGACATTTGCTCAGAAGGTATCGTATTGTTTAGTGCTAGGATATGTTTTTTGAATCTGTATTACATTATCAGAAACCAAAATTAATCAGAAAAGAATAACAGTGTATATTTCATTAGTTTTTCTCTGCCATTTGTCTAAAAAGTAATTAATTCGTTCTAGAACTGTAATCTGTTATTTTCTGTAGATTGTCTATAATGTTTATCGTTTGTCTGCTGAATTTTTGTAAATATTCTTCGCTGTACATTGTGTAATACCATTTCAAATCTGTTCTAGATAAAAATGTACATGGATCAACTGAGGACATTTGCTCAGAAGGTATCGTATTGTTTAGTGCTAGGATATGTTTTTTTAATCTGTATTACATTATCAGAAACCAAAATTAATCAGAACCAGGAAACTGAAGCCAGCATGTGTATCTTATGAAACTAATTAAGGACATTATCAGGCACCAGGAAAGATTTCCGATTCGACAACAGCACATGAAGTATTGAAGCAGTTCTAAAAATATCTTTTAAAAATACTCTTTGGGTATCTGAAACGCCTAGCCAGACAACTCAAGTCACTGGTTCCTTTATGAAGTGAATAAACTCAAGTTTCAAACATTTTAGCTTTAAATTTTGCAAATTTATGTTGACCACTTTTGATTTTAATTCTTCTAAATAATTCAGTACACGGCACGGAGGTACTCTATGTAATCTATCTCACGGGGGTTAAGTATTTGCAATTTTATCTTGACTAGATCGAAACACTATGCGAGGAGAACAAGATATTGAACGAAACAGCAATAGAACACGAGCAGCTAAAAATTGCGCATCAAGATCAACTCGAAAGGTAACATTAACTAATGATATTCTTACCATATTTTTCTTTTAATTTTTGATATATCTTCAATGGTACGTTGAATGAAATTTGTTTATATCAGAGTAAATTAGGAAGTAAATTACGAAAGCATGGCGACAACCTAAAAAGACATTTTCCGAAGGATGCAACGGATAGACACTTGGTTAATCAATCATTCAAAAATCAATCAATCGATCAATCAGTAAATCAACTCTTTTCATAATCATAATGCTACAGTGATGAATCATGTTTATAAGTCATATTTCTACCGGCCTGGAAAACATGGCTAATCGTCGCTGTGATCGTTCAAGCTCTTTCTGCAAGAAGATGAACAAGACCTACTTTATTAGCTGTTCTTTGATAAGTTTTCGTAATCTTCTTTGTAACTCAGTCTATAAGTGTTGTCGACAACGGAAATCTTGACATTTCTTCCCTAGAGTTTGCTTGAAATAGACATCGTCATTTCTATCAGGTTGGAAACTGCACAGACGCATTTGGCAACTGTTGAGGAGGAGCAACGAAATCTAACGGAGATGAATGAGATGTTACGAAAGCATGGCGACAGCCTGAAAAGTCAATATGATTGGTAGGTTCTGTTCGATGATTCGAATATTTTGTTTTCATCCAAAAGTTCCTTATAGGGCTTCACAAAATACTTGTCAGATGCAATGCAAAAGTCTGCGAATAAAAATATTTAACGTGTTTTGCTCTAGTAATTTCGCTTTATCGCCAATTTCGTCGGAAACGTCTACTTTGAGACAGACATTACTTATTTATGGATTCGGTTTATTAATTTTTCATAAATTTAACGAGAGAAATATCTTGGATATAACATATTTACTCCTCAATGTTCATAATCTTCCTCCCTAGCTCACAGCAACAATTACGAGAAAGCGAACAAGAGAAACAAAACGTTGCTCAAAGACTGAAGGAAAAAGAGAAGAAATTTGAAGGTAATTTCAAATTTTAAATCACCTTCTCCACTCATCATGACTGCCTGATTAAACATGTCCTTTATTTCATTCTTCAAGTACTGGTCTATCTTTTTGTTATCATATGACTACTTTTTTGTGTGTTGCACATCAAATATACTCCTGATTGAAAATCCAACAGCCATCTCCATTCTACAACTTTCAAGCGTTTAAAAACTGTTGCTTTTTTCTACGGCTGGAATATCTATCCAGAACGTAGGTTTGTTAGAAAGCTGAACTGTTTCTTTCTCAATTTACTTTACTTTGAAATTCATTTTTACATGATTTTTTGCTCTTTTCGTTTATTCCAAAAGAAATGATCAAGAAGTTTGCACAACTTGAAGAGAAATCGAAGGACCAAGGGCAGGAAAGACGAGAACTTGAGAATAGATTGCAGAGTGTTGAGGATGAATTAAAAAGATCAGAGAAATCAAGGAGAGAACTGAATGATAAGGTACTTCACATTTTTCAGTTCTTTTTTTATTATTATTTTATTTTGTTGAGACATAGATAATCTTAGTTAAAATAGTTCGAGGCAAGAGCAGCTATAAAAAATAATATTGACATGAGCAGAAAATATCTTCTTACGCTTTAAATTAATTGATGATTTTTATTTTCAAACAGATTGAGGCACTAGAAAAGCAGAAAAGTGAATTGTTGCAAATAATCGAGGAGTACGAAGAACTGAAAGTTGCTCATCAAGATCAAAATCAAAGGTAGTTCGAAATCAAATTTTCTTCGTGATTTTTATTACCTCTTTTGTTTGTATTGCTCACTGAAAGTAATGAAATAAGTGTTTATTTGTTGAATGATTTTATCTCTTTTGTTTTGCTGATACCAACAAAGGATCAAATTAAAGAATTTTGTATTTGAGTGACTGTGTGAGACTTGCTTCTTCTCTCCCGGAATTTTTCTGAACATTTTTGTTGTCTTTTGATTTCTAGGCTAGAGACTGCTAAGCGCAGTTTGGAAGTAGCTGAGAAAGAAAACAAATCGTTAACTGAGCTGAATTCAATGTTAAGGAAGCAAGGAGACAATCTGAAAAGCAAACAAGACGGGTAAGTACTGTGATGATATTACATGAAGTATCTTACATGTACCTTACATGCAGTGGCGTGGCCACGGGGAGGGATGGGGGGCATTTGCCCCCCCACTTCTGTCAAAAGATGGTTCTCGAGATTCGTTCAAAAACGAGAAGAAAGTAGCTGGGTATAGGTAGGGTAGGGTAAGAATTTTTCCAAGAAATGCTGGAAAGTGACTAGGAAAGTCATTCCAAGCCAAAGTAAAGGTTTGCATTTTAAACAATTTTCCCAGACGTACTATCACAGAATTTTTAAGGCGTCCATTTCGGGGTCAAGCGAACATTGGATAGTGAGAAGCGTTCTAAGACAAAGTATGAGGTATTTGCGCAAATTTTTTTCCAAAGATGGTGATTCATAGGAAATTGTTACAAAATTGTCAAAGTTTCCAATTGGTAAAGATGGGATGGAGATAGGGATTCTAAGCCAAAGAAAATGATGTTTGATCAAAAAATTTTCCTGGGATGCTAATTTTTAAAACAAATTTCACGAAATGGTCAAAAATTCTATGTTAATACAGCAAACATGAGATCGAGAGAAGCGTTCTAAGCCAAAGTAGAGGGCGTGTCCTCAAAAATTTTCCTGGGGGCTTCGCCCCCAGACCCCTTCATTTCAATACCCCCCAGTTAATTTGTCCTGGCCACGCCGCTGCTTACATGAAGTAACATGCACGTGTTGTGAGTTGAGTGAGATTTGACAGAGAGCAAGAATGGCCGCCTTTTCTGTCTTCTGTCTCTTTGCCGCCACCTAATAGATATTACTATAAGTACTGCTATATTATTTGGTCTACTACCCACTCTACTACAAACTGACAGACTCTTAGTGAAGAAAATGAAGTACTGGAACCTTTTAAGAAAAGTTTTCAATTCGAAGGGAAGGTTGCAAATTCAAAGGAAATAGATTGTAAGCAAAGGAACTATTAAGACCGATCCGACTGTCGAAGAGACTTCGCACTTTGCTTTTGGTCACTCATGTAAAACCCTAGCCAAAACGAGCAATCATTGTTTTGCCATGTTTTGCCAAACATTTGAAATTTGCTTGCCAAGCAAACTGTTGGTTCGTTTTTCCATGTTTTCAACATCTGCTTGGCAACAAGTTTTACTTGTGCTGAGCAGAAATGATTTGGAAATTTTCCAAAGCATTGACCAACGAATTCAGCTTGATTCTGCTTCTGGAGCAGTGTTTGCAAACGCTATGCTTTTTTTAATCTGCCCTTTCGAAATATTATGATCGAAAAATTACATATTTTTAATCTTTTGATCACAGTCTTGTGCAGCAGTTAAAAGAATTAGACAAAGAAAGGCTGACATCTTTCCAAAAGTTGAAAGAAAAAGAAAGGAAACATGAAGGTAAGGTTTGATCATTTTTCTTTAAATTGATAGTTTCACTGCGTTCAGCGAAGCAATCTTCCGTCGTTTTGCTTTTCTTCGTTGTTCGTATTTGTTTTAAAAAGCTCAGCTTAATTTGGAATTTTCTTTAGATTCATTGAAAACAATAACATCATTAAAAGAAGAAATAAATGATCATAAAAGTGAACGAAAAGATGTCGAGAAAAAGTTGAAAAATGTTGAGAAGCAGTTGAAGCAGACGGAGAAAGCAAAATCAGATTTGAATCACAAGGTGAGAAATTTTATAATTCGAGTTAATTTTGCTCTCTATTGTCTTTTGTTGACTTTTTTGTTTCCATTTCTGGCTTTATCTTACAATATCACTTGTTATTGAGGTTGTTATTTCTTTGAAGAGCTCCCAATGAACTATATTAGAACTAAAACAAGAAAAAACCGAAATACGATCTTCACTCCAAGGACTCTTAAGGTAATCAGATGGCGTAGATCAAGGACAAATGATCAAAACTTTGTGATAGGTCAACTCTCCATCGCACCTGTACAGTCCGTCTACATATCTCTTTGGGTGATAATATTGACTCTAAAATGCATTTAAAAGCATAGTCCAACTTCCTTCGATGTCTCTACTCATTTACCATTATCGACTATGGGCAATGATTACCCAGTTAGACCATATGTTTTGCAGAAGAGGTACAGGTACATCATCCTTTGTCTCCCGAGGAGAGCAAGAAATACGTTATTTTCTACAAACTCTCATCCCATACTTGTCTCTATCCTTCGAATGAGAAAGTGAACTTTACATGTGCTTAGGATCTCTCGACATCGGCTAGACCATTCCGTAGAATATCGTGACAAACTAATCAAAAACAGCAAGAAATAAAAACGAAGAAAGTAACGATAAATTATTAATTTTGTCACTTTTAAGGTGTCATCATTGGCAGTACTGAATCAAAAATATGAGACAGAAATGAAAGACAAAGACGAAATGATTCAAGAGTTGAAAACACAACTTGACAAACATTCTCAAATCGCAGCAATGATACATAATTTAAGCAGTGGTAAAATTCCTGGTAATGGACTTAATTTTAGCTCTTAGATAATCACAACTAATCCGTCGGATTTTTTATCAATTTGTATATTAGCTATATACGTACTGTATGATTAGAATAGATTTCGTGCCTCGTTGCATCGGATTAATGTTGATATGCTGTGGATTAAGTGATCCTCACTGCACAACAATCCCAGATTTCTGAAAGATTTTTATCAGAAATTAAGCAGAATAAGGAAAAATTATGGTCACTCGGTAATTGACGGGAGGAAAGTGTCTGCAAAGAAATAAACTTATGCCACGTCCAAAACACATCCAATTTCTTTTTAAAATGAAATAGATCTTAGTTAAATGCCTTCTTGGCTGGAGAAAGGTTGGGGATTTTTCATTTATTCCTTCTGGTGGAATTATGTAAGACTATCTAGAAATCTATTTTCTATTCACGCATGCCGTGCAATCAGTAGCATTGCGGTGGAGCATTGCGGTGGATATTGCAAAAACTAAGACCTCATCAACGAATAGTGCCAATCAGCTACTTTCAATGAAGTAGACAGACGTCCATGGGAGAAATAAGCGCTTTTAAGAATCACTAGACTCTCCAATGCTTGTTTTTGCTGTAGGCTATATTTTTCATGGACTTTCAGCAAAGGTCCTTGCGCTTCTTGCTTGATTACTGCTCTTTTTGCAGTTCTCCAAGATTCGACCCCATTGACTGAAGAAATTCTTGCCAAGATATTTGCTCCTAAACAGAGCAACTTTTGTTCCGCAACCCAGACATTTGCCAGAAATACTGCAAATGAGAAAAGGTATTAATGCTTGCTGCTAATCATGAGCGATCTCTGAAATTTTTCTTTGTCTGTCAATTTGTTTCTATATCATATCTGTGTGGTCGAAACTTTGCACTTTATGACAAAATTACGCTTCTTCGTGATTTGTATTTTGTCTTTTAGTGTTATTAAAATTGTTTTACGGATAATTCGCTTGATTTTTCTTCGTCCACATTCTGTTTCTTTTTAGTTTTATTGTATGCTTATTCTCCAAGCACGTTACGTGGCCATCCTCCCTACCCATGCATCGGGTGGCGTTTCTAGGAAAAATTTTTCTTGAATCCCTTTTCAAAATCCAGTACATCAAAGTCCCTTACAACTAAAATGATGCCTTTTAAATAGGAAGCGAAAATTACAGCAAAACTGTAGTTGTAAGATCAAGATGAAGAAAATATAGTGCATTTTCCTTTTTGCATTATAGAAAATCCAACAACCTTAAATTTGTTGATCCGTGAAATGCAGTCAAAAGTCACTTAGAAGTTACAAATAAAAACCTACCCAGAAAATACTTGCTGTTTTATGTCGAACAAGAAACTATGCGAGAGCATACATACTATGGTAAAGCATTTCAGATATAAAATCTTTAAAAGAACTAAGCTATACGCTGAACAATATAATACAACCAGTAGCGTAACCAGGGGGGGGGGCAGGGGGGGGGGTCGCCCCCGCTTTGGTCCTATGCTAGGTGTCAGATCATTGCCCAAATCTGCAATAACATCGGCACCTGACGGGGGGCCACTTAAATTTCTGGCAAAATTAATATTCCTNAGCATAGTACAACTTCCTTCGATGTCTCTACTCATTTACCATTATCGACTATGGGCAATGATTACCCAGTTAGACCATATGTTTTGCAGAAGAGGTACAGGTACATCATCCTTTGTCTCCTGAGGAGAGCAAGAAATACGTTATTTTCTACAAACTCTCATCCCATACTTGTCTCTATCCTTCGAATGAGAAAATGAACTTTACATGTGCTTAGGATCTCTCGACATCGGCTAGACCATTCCGTAGAATATCGTGACAAACTAATCAAAAGCAGAAAGAAACAAAAACGAAGAAAGTAACGATAAATTATTAATTTTGTCACTTTTAAGGTGTCATCATTGGCAGTACTGAATCAAAAATATGAGACAGAAATGAAAGACAAAGACGAAATGATTCAAGAGTTGAAAACACAACTTGAAAAACATTCTCAAATCGCAGCAATGATACATAATTTAAGCAGTGGTAAAATTCCTGGTAATGGACTTAATTTTAGCTCTTAGATAATCACAACTAATCCGTCGGATTTTTTATCAATTTGTATATTAGCTATATACGTACTGTATGATTAGAATAGATTTCGTGCGTCGTTGCATCGGTTTGATGTTGATATGCTGTGGATTAAGTGATCCTCACTGCACAACAATCCCAGATTTCTGAAAGATTTTGATCAGAAATTAAACAGAATAAGGAAAAAATTATGGTCACTCGGTAATTGACGTGAGGAAAGAGGAAAGTGTCTGCAAAGAAATAAAACTTATGCCACGTCCAAAACACATCCATATTCTTTTTAAAATGAAGGAGAGTTAAATGCTTTCTTGGCTGGAGAAAGGTTGGGGATTTGTCATTTATTCCTTCTGGTGGAATTATGTAAGACTATCTAGAAATCTATTTTCTGTTCACGCATGCTGTGCAATCAGTAGCATTGCGGTGGAGCATTGCGGTAGATATTGCAAAAACTAAGACCTCATCAACGAATAGTGCCTTTCAGCTACTTTCAATGAAGTAGACAGACGTCCCTGGGAGAAATAAGCGCTTTTAAGAATCACTAGACTCTCCAATGCTTGTTTTTGCTGTAGGCTATATTTTTCATGGACTTGCGGCAAAGGTCCTTGCGCTTCTTGCTTGATTACTGCTCTTTTTGCAGTTCTCCAAGATTCGACCCCATTGACTGAAGAAATTCTTGCCAAGATATTTGCTTCTAAACAGAGCAAAACCCAGACATTTGCCAGAAAGACAGCAAATTATAAAAGGTATTAATGCTTGCTGCTAATCATGAGCGATCTCTGAAATTTTTCTTCGTCTGTCAATTTGTTTCTATATCATATCTGTGTGGTCGAAACTTTGCACTTTATGACAAAATTACGCTTCTTCGTGATTTGTATTTTGTCTTTTAGTGTTATTAAAATTGTTTTACGGATAATTCGCTTAATTTTTCTTCGTCCACATTCTGTTTGTTTTTTAGTTTTATTGTATGCTTATTCTCTAAGCACGTTACGTAGCCACTCTCCGTCGCAGAGGCTGTTGTTTGCAAACGAGCATCCGTCCTCCGGTAATACAGCCTCTGCGAAGGAGAGTGTTACGTGGCCATCCTCCCTACCCATGCATCGGGTGTGTTTTTAGGGAAAATTTTTCTTGAATCCCTTTTCAAAATCCAGTACATCAAAATCCCTTAAAACGAAAATGATGCCTTTTAAATAGGAAGCGAAAATTACAGCGAAACTGTAGTTGTAAGATCAAGATGAAGAAAATATAGTGGATTTTCCTTTTTGCATTCTAGAAAATCCAACAACCTTAAATTTGTTGATCCGTGAAATGCAGTCAAAAGTCACTTGGAAGTTACAAATAAAAACCTACCCAGAAATTACTTGCTGTTTTATGTCGAATGTTTTAGTGCGGCAGAGCGTTGGACAGTTGAAGAACTTGGCTGATGGGACATCTCAGTTCGTTGTGCGGCTTTTTCAGTTCCTGTGTATGCTGCGGTGGAGCAATCCTTTGTTACCTTTTTGGCGCGCAATAACACATGTGATTCAAAAAATGTCGTGATGTTTTGTTCTGGCCTAAATCGGAAACTGGTCGGGCTCTCAGAAGTTGCAATCTTCTTCAAACTGGTGTTGGTGGCAGGTTGATCTCATTGTCCAGACTGCTTGGTTTGCGCGCGTACTTTGCTTTACAGTTCACGAAAAAGATGGCGCAAATATTAGATGGAAAGACAGCTTCGGGGTAAGATTTATGCTACAGAATCAAGGAATTTTTTTATATAGAAGCAAAAACTTTCTCACATTTTTCAGACGCTACATCATTTTTCCACGTGCCTCTCTGCCTCTTCACAGAAAGCCTGTCATTATCACCCTATATTTATGCAACTTTTAATTACTGATGTTCTAGTTTAATGTTACCTAATTTATTCATTAATTGCTCGTTTATTTATTAACGACATATTAACGACATTTATTTATTATAGACAGTCCTTGAACTTTTTCAAATAACATCATTTCCACGTGCCAATGGCCTCTTGCCAAAGGAAACTTATGTTTACCTTTTATTGACAGGAATTAAGGGGAATTAACAAAGCATAATTTAGCCGATGTCTCACACAATATATGACTTGTTTAAAAACTTTTTTATTCCAGTGAATTAAGAAAGTCCTTAAAAAACGACATCGAGGAAGTAAGGATTGATTTTCCGAAATTCAAACCAGGATTGGCAATCATCCAGGTAATGTCACGATTTCATGAACGACTTTTTCATTCAATTTAAATATTTTTTCAATGTCTTTATGAGAAGTGCATGCAAAGCCAAATAACTTTTCAAGTTGAGGTTAAATCACCCTGGATCAGAGTAATTTTTAGTAGTTTTTGAAAATAAAAAGATGTAAAATAAATCATAGGGAAAAGGAAAGAGCCTCCCTCCTCTTTCCGTTTTTTCTTTTTTATTCTGTTTTATTTCTGTTTTATTTCTTTCGTTTTTCAAAGAATATGCTACTAAAAGATACTCTGGTCCAGGGTAAGGTTAAATTACAAAGTCATGCCAATCGAATTTCTGGTTAAATGCAATGCAATTCAGATAAATTTATTTTGTTTCCTAGTTTTCAGTTGTGAATATGTTGAAAGAATTGACTCTGATATTTTTCTTTAATGCTGTCTTCTCATTGTCGATTTTTTTGTTTTCTCAAGGTTGGGGATCGACCAGACTCCACTGTCTATGTAAACATAAAATGCAAAAATGCCAAAGAGGTTTGTCTGTTTTTCAATATTTTTCCCCCAAGGAGTGCACTTGAGTATATGACA
>REGM01000955.1:2438-13301 GCA_004194415.1 Aurelia aurita
CCAAAGCTCTGGTTTGGGGGTGGAGGCAAATTTGTCCTTTGAAGATTTATATCTCTACTCTCAAAGCACCAATGTCAACAAACAAAGTATCTATGTTGAAGTTAACTACCGAGTAATGTTTTAAAAATTATTTCGGATTGAATCATGCTAAATTCTGATCGTTAGGGTTGACCAAATCTGTATACTTTTTTTTGGGACACCCGGTAGGCTGCCAAAAAATAATCGAAAACGATCGCCAAGTATTGTTTGGAATTTTGAATAAAGATTAGATCATCAATTGATAAGATCGATCCACTGTACGATTTATTGTGGCCTGTTAAAGTCTCCTTTCTTCTGGCGCACTCGGTAGATGAAAATTTCACCAAAAATCCTCCTCCTTCTATACGAAACTCGTCGTCACTTACCCAATTTAAATGTGAAGTTAAGAATTGGTCCACATCAAGCGAAATTCCATACTACTTAGATTTTAATAATTTCTGTTAATATTTCGTATTCTAGTGGCCAGTAATTAGCTGTAAAATAGTTTTAAATTTTACATTTTTGCTATCTTTGATATTTTCAGCCAACATAAAAAAGATTGATAATAATAAATAATCATTAGATCTAGCTGTTTCGTAAATTAAAAGTGCTCTATGACATTATTTTACTAAAGAACATTGCTATTTTCTCACACTAATTAGTTGCCGAAGTCCTTGTTCCAAGGATGAACACTTGCAGTGGACAGAAAGCTATATCTTTTGCTTGGAATAATTTGCCTTTGGATTTCAAACAAGCACCCTAACTTGGCAATTTTAAAAGTAGGCTGAAGAGCAATTTGCCATTCTCGATGCCACTCTATTTATTTTTTTCGATTTTTATATATACTTTACATTTGTTTACTTTATGTATGAAATAGCATTGTAACTAGGTAGTTTAGGATTTTCTTTTTGTTTAGTTAACAGGGCAAGCTGTAAAGCAGTATTTTATATTGGTGCTTTTACCCTGTATAAAGAAATAGAAATGAATGAAAATGAAAATGCTTCTGTCCACGGGAGGATTTTCTGCAAAATTTCGGAAACTTCTATCCACGCCTTGGCTAGACGAATTTCTATACCAAAACTGTTCACAATTTGGCGCTTAGGGACGGGTCATTAATACTTGCCGGGGAGGGGGTGGAAGACATTTGCAAATATTTGATGGAATGTTCGTCCCCCCTCTCTGATTTACGCAAAGATTTTCGTCCCCCCTCCAACATTGCAGAAAATATTTTCAACCCCCCTCCCAATACGTTATATAAACTTGTGTATATAAAAACTGAACAACTAGTTTTAATTCCTGAAGAACTAGTTTTTGGAAATTATCAGGATTTACCTCAAATTATTTTCATACCCCCTCCTTGGGATCTGCTTTATTTTTCGTCCCCCCTCTCTTTGAGTAGGTAAAATTTTGGTCCCCCCTCCAAGATGTCTTCCACCCCCTCCCCGGCAAGTATTAATGACCAGTCCCTTACTGGACACAAATCGCCACAATTCTGCTTTCTCTGGACCAAAATCTCAAAATTTGATGTTTTCTAATTACCAAAATTTGGCCTTCGCTAGATCAGAATTGCCCAAAAGTACAATCTTGGCTAGACCATAGATAATAGAAAGGAGGACGTCCTACTTTCTATTATCCATGGCTAGACTAGAATAGAAGTCTGAAAAATATACCCATGAGACATGTCTGATGTCTTGAGGTTGAAGTTGGCACATCTCCAGGTACCTTTACTATGGAAGACACACCCCCCCCATGGTTCTGTTGGAGAGTTAGAATGTAGCAATGTCGATTTTTCTGCGACGATACTTCAGAATGTAGCAATATCAAGATTTTTTCTAAAATGTATACTATTAATTTGTTAACAGGAACTCGACGCTTTTGTTTAAAAATTCATATTTTTGTATACCTGCTGTCTCAAACTGATTATCTGCGTTTTCTGGAATAAACAACAGGCGTCGAGAACCCTTCGGGGGCCTGAAAATAATCAATTATGCGCTGAATTTTCATTGCGTTTTTTTTCCCGAGCTAAGATAGCTAATTACAATACACAAATGCAAGAATCAGCTAATTCATACCAACAAACATAATATAATTAATACGAAACGAAAACGATATCTAGATTTAGATTTTTAGTAAATCTGATTAATGTAGCCAAGATTCTGTAAATACGGGGCACAGAGCCTACAAATGCAAGGGATGGAAAACTGCTTTATTTTACACTCTCCTTCGCAGAGGCTGTATTAACGGAGGACGGATGAAATGGCTCCTTCGGAGCTTCACGTTCTGACTCTGGTCCAGTGAGACCGAGCTGCCCTACAAGAAGAACTACCCAGTTGATATTTTGGCTTTAATTAACAAAAAAAATTCCGTGTCGGATGGACAAATGATCAACCATTTCGCAAACAGCCTTTTTAATAGCCGATATGTTTAATTAGATTTGAAAATTTATCTGCCTGAAATCGGCCACTCCATCTTGAAATTATGAGGGATTTTCTGAAAAATGACGAACAAGTTGCATTGACGTAGCAGACTATTTACCTTCGTGATTTTTCCTCTGTTTGCCATGATATAAATTCGTTTTTATACATTTCAGTTATCGCCCTACAAGATCTTTTGGACTTGGATCAATATGAAGAATTTGACGATTCAGAAGAGGGCCAAACAGAAGCATTGCCAATGGACACGGAGTAACTATGCCATGTCTTTTACGTCCAAATAACCATCGTGGGATAATAGTGGTCTTCAGTTACTTCGGGTAAAAAACATATTAGTAAATGTATTGTTTGCACATGCGGCTATAATTATTCAAATGTATACGAAGATATTGATAATAGATAAAATCAAACCCTTGAATATCACGATTAGACGTTTCGGGCATAACCCTTCATCGTACTCTACTTCGTTATTACTGATGAAGGGTTATGCCCGAAACGTCTAATCGCAATATTCAAGGCTTATATTTTATCTATTATCAATATCTTCGTATGCATTAAGAAAAACATATTCCCTTTCTGAAAAATCATACAATGCAAAACACCATGCTATCAATTCCTAATACTTTAAACTGTTCGTTTGCAAGAGGCTTCCTAATTTTCAGATTTTTCAGTAAAGTTTTGAATACATTTGCCCGTTTCACAGTAGAAGACGAACAATCCTTCTGGACGGACAAGTGGTCTGACAGTTTGACAGTTGTTCGTCTTATGTGATTTTCGACACGGACTTTTGACAAATTTTCCGCGTAAACAAACAAATTGTCTTCGAAAAGTCATCTTGGTAGACGAACAAATAGACAGACAAAATCAGACGATTTGTATATCAAACATTTTGTGCATTCCATTTTCACACCAGACAACTTCTCCGTCCAGATGATTTGTACGTCTTCTAGTAGGAAAAAGGCAATCATTTCTTTCTGAAATTAGTAAGTTAAAGCCTCTGTCATGCAATGCAATGGAGTTATAATTTTGAAGTCGGTTTGATAATTTTTGCAATGTGATTTCCGAAACCAGTGGCTGATTTGCGACTCACCCGGTACATGAGGACGGGAAAGCAGAGCCATTAGGGTTCTCACACCAATTTTCACTCGCATAATTCTATATCTTTGTGAAATGATTCTATCATAAAAAATTTACAAGGATTTTTATCTCTGAAAATATGCAGTGAATTTAAGTGATACGTAGATTTTGGTCAAACTTCTTCAACAAGTTTAAGCAAGAGCGATTTAAATAATTTGCAGCAGTCTTTGATATATCTCGGGAAATTCTAAAAATAGCTCCTTTTATCTTTCACTTATTTCTGATGCTCAATACTCTGGTGAGTGTCAGACGACAAGGAATTTGGTATGTTTCGTGGTGGTTTTGCTTTAGACTGATGATATGAGTCAAAGTTTTGCTCCATTGAATTGAATTGTTATTTATTGTTATAGTCATTTCGCTAAAACTTAATTGAAGCGGAATGGGTATTGTGGGGGTATGGTTAGGGGGAATGGAGCAAAAACAAGGACTCGTGTAATAAGTCTAGTTTTGCTTTTCAAAGCTCTTTAAGTCTTCTACGACCAGAACACTTTACAAAATACATCTTTGCAGCAAAAGCTCCAAATCTTTAAAAATGGCGGTGTAATTGGCTATTACTTCTTCCTTCGAATTGAATGGCTTTGAATGAACTTTAGCTAATAACTCTACCATGAACTTTGTTTGTCATCTTGATTATTTTCAAAAGGACAGCGTTTTTTATATTTCAATTCGTTTGATGCTGTGGCGTCATCAAATTTCTAAATCCTAAACAAGAAGAGCTAACGCAGACTTGTGATAACCACCACATTGTATGGTTTTCTTCATGAAGTATGGTTTCTTGAAATTCCACCAATTTTCCTCCTTTAATTTGTTAGATACGATGGTTGTAATTCTTTTTCAAAATCTCGTTGAACTAAAGCTCTATATTTTAGAATAATTAAGTCATCTCAAATGGTCACGGTAGATTTATAATCCTGTCAAGCCATTTAAAGACCCTCTGCTAACCATGTGGCTTTGCATGCCGTTGTTGTCCCAGAATGCATTGCAAATTGACTTTCAGATTATCTGAAAGTCTCTGATGCTAGGCCGGTGTTGTGCTGTTTTCTCATGCGCAGCACGCAAAGCCTCATGGTTAGCAGAGGGTCTTTAACACGAAGAAAGTGAAGATTTGGAGCTAATGCTCATCTTTGCTAAATTGTCTGAATCAACTGCCTTTCCAAAGATACGAGAGCAAATTTTGATTTGCATCGCAAACAATAATTTTTTATTTAATGTTTTGTTCAGTGCAGCACAATTAAAGTTTTTAAATCAAGGGATCATGTTTTATACTATGTATTAAAAACGTCTCTTTGCTTCTGTTTTGTTGAAAGTAATGCTTTTCTACGAATCACTGTTACCACTTTCTTTTTAGTCATCTTGAGCATGGCGGTAGGGCAAGTATCAATGCAAAAACAGGCGTATGTTATCTGAGTTCAATTTCATGCCAAATTTAGATTTAACAGCAGCGCAAGCAAAAGCATATGTTGCAATTTTTACTTATTATAATTCGCTTATTTTACGTACTGTTCTCATTTCACGGTCTAATTGCACTCTCCGTCGCAGAGGCTGTTGTTTGCAAACGAGCAGAACGTCCTCCGGTAATACAGCCTCTGCGAAGGAGAGTGGTCTAATTGCTAGCTAGGGCATATAGAAAGATTTTATTATAAACTATTTATTAATTTGTTCCAAAGAAGGCTATTTATTGCAAGGAAACATACTACTAAGCAGGGCAAACCAAGGGCGCCTACCTTTTGTGACTGTTTTCGTGACATAGTACACGGAGCAATTGCTGTCTTGATAATCCGTGGCTATTTTCAAATTCTAACGTCTATCAGTGTTGACCAATCAAAAACGCGCTGTCTGGTTCCCTGTGGTCATCTCCTGTAACTGTTGATATCGCATTACATCAGCACCTGAATCTGAAACCACAAAATTATCTTGCTTCATCTTNGAAAAATATTAAACTTTATAAACACAAAGACTTTAGTGAGAATTATAGAAAAGAGAATGTTTGAATTGGTAGCTCATTGTCTTGCCTATAGCTCAAGCAGTAGGCCACCAAACAAGCGACAAAAATTGCCAAGTACTTTTTCGGATTTTGAATATAGATTAGATCAACAATCTTTGAAATCGGCCTCGCATACGATTTATCATGGCCTGTCAAAAGTGAGAACTTGTTTTGGCGCACCCGGTATATACGCCATGGCTATACATTATGCAGCATCAGCAAACTGTAGGTAAAGTCAATTTACTTCTTCTCTTTATGAATGTGACGACGTCTCAATCCAAGTCGTAACTCTCTCTCAAGGTCAAGTCCCATGCCGGCTCCCAAGCCAACGCCTCTTCTCATAGGAATCATAACTCCTGTCAAACGGACAGTAGCAGCTGTAGTGGCTGACCCCTTTCCATATCCATGACATCCCAAGCCAGAGCCTAGGCCACAAAGACCTCTTCCAAAGCGCATTATTCCGTTCATGCGAACTGTGAATGCTCTTCTTTCAAGTGCTCTTCTTGGATAGTATGCCCCTGTACAAACAAAGATTTGTTTATTTATTTATTTTGGAGGCGATCAAATTTATCTAAATATCTACATTTATCTGTATCTACACAACAGGTTGCCCAGGCAATAAGGTAACCCGATTGAGTTCAATTGTCATCATAGATGTTAACAAATTTGATCATTAAGTTTAGGCCTATTTTGAAGGATTCCGAGTTGAGACACTTTTATATAATCACTTCCAACGTGACAGCGATACGACCGATTTTAACAAACTACATTTTATTATTTAAGTTCACATGTTAGCTACACAGTAAGAATCGCTCTGAAGGGATCTGAAAAATAGGCAGCAAACTATAGGCTTGTAAACATTTCAACTTTTTTTTACCAGCCCGGTAAAGAAAAATACATCTGTATTTGTTATCTCCTTTAGTGTTAGCAGTGGCCTACCTTTTTATGTGGCTTTATATTTTTCTTGGTACTTGTTGGATCCTAAGAACCCGTTTTCACTGGGTGCAGTATTAAAGGTGTAATACCTCAATTATGCCTTACCAAGTCGGATATTTCAGAGTTAAAATTACAACGAAAGTTAAGCAATACAATTTAAAAGAACATGTCAAAGCTTGAACGATACCGCGGGCAATAATGCATTGTGTACATCGAAATTAAGATACATTCTTACCTTTATAATGTGGCTTTTTTTTTGTTCTTGCTAGCCTGTGTTCCAGTCCCCTACCAAAAAGTAACTTGCTTTTCGTTAGGGGTGTGGAACACAGGCTACGTTCTTGCCTGCTCTCGACTCGGCCTAAACTTCACCATCACTCAAATCAAATTACAACTGTCTTTCGCGCCTCTGCAACGCTCAGCTCATACGCAGCAATGCTACTGATTTCAAACTTAGCTGACCGTTACAGAGACGTGAAAGAGAGTTATAATTTTATTTGAGTAAAGCTGGAGTTTAGGCCAAGTAGAGAGCAGGAAAGAAGGAAGGAAATGCCACATTATCAAGGTAAGAACATACTTTAATTTTAATACACAAAACGGTGCATTAATGGCGATGGTCAAAGCCTCAGTGAGGCGATGAATTTGTAGCAAAATCTCTGCAATTTTATTTCTCGAATATTAAACACTTTGCAGATTGAACTTGGTAAATTATGAGATTAGAGAGAGGGAAATATCACCTTTAACTGTGGGATCTGTTTCTGCATTGTCATGCTCATCTGAAATTAGAGCGAGCAACACACAATCAGAACAATATATGGTTTAATCAAAATACAACAATTTTATTAAAGCCTCTTTGAAAGTCCAGGCACTTTGCCTATTGATTGTCCTCGCTCGCTATTACGAACCAAGTCTATCAAAAATTAGGCATCAATCGAAAGGTCTTGAAGATCGGAAGTAGACTTACGACGTGATTCCTTGTATTCGTTCAATATTTTTAATCTGATTTTTTTATTTTCTCTCATTTAATCTCAGTTTGAGCGATAACCATCCAATTCAATGAGCGATTCTGAGGCTTATATAATGAGTCTAGATCTGAAGGTGAAATTTAAGATAAATTTTAGTTTTGAGCTCAGTGAAGGCGGTTTTGTCTCTTGCGGATTCTTGCAACCTTTTGTTCCAAATTGTAGAGAAATCAATTTTATGGCATCTGAAAGCCTATTTCCTCCAGATTTCAATTCTGAAGACCGCTTGTTTAGATCATTTGTAGTTGCAACGTTGTAAATTATATCATACAGATAAGTTTGTTAAGGATGTACATATAGAGACAGTAGGGTCTAAGTTTTGGTATATCTTTCCAAAATAGTACAATTCACGAGAGACTGGATTGCAAATTTATAATCAGGGGGAAAAATAAAGGAGATACTTTGTTCTTTGCTATGGTGCTAAAAACGTGCGACCCCCTTGGCCTATTACCTCTCACGATTTATGTTTACTTGACTTACCATTTTCTGGAACGTCTTCCTCAATCATCATGTCATCTTCAGCTTCTCCTGCAACAAAATAGTGAAAAAGAACATATAACTGGGTGAGTAAAAAAACGAGCACCTTATTTGACAGATACAAAAAATTCTTCCTTTCATGTATCGATAATAGTGTAACTTAGATTTGGGACAAAAGTGAGATACCTATGTCCAGCATTTAAAGGAATTGAGTCCATATAAATAGCTGAGCGTATACGCTCAGCGAAAAACTGCTGACAAACTGCTGATCGTACGTCACTACATTTAGGAAATAGCCGCTTATGATTGGTTAATAGTTGCTATGGTTAAACTGATCACATGGACATCTCCTTCGAGTGTCGAACAATCTTTAATGGCGGCCAAACGCGTGTCTCTCGGCTTGGGAGTAGAAAAGAAGAAACAAGGCGAGTTTTAAACGATTTTTCTAAATTGAGAAATGATTACAATGGAATGCCATATTAGCAAAGCTGAAATGCCATAATAGCAGTTTCGATCACATTATTAAAGAAGCTCCGTGGCGATATTTCACAACGGTTTCAAAAGAAGTGAATTGCAGAGTTAAATAAAATCAAGGAGATTTTCCAAATGGTATTTTCCATTGG
The DNA here is from genome assembly GCA_004194415.1 of Aurelia aurita. Lineage (NCBI taxonomy): Eukaryota > Metazoa > Cnidaria > Scyphozoa > Semaeostomeae > Ulmaridae > Aurelia > Aurelia aurita. Next base: position 11,065 of record REGM01000955.1, read on the forward strand.
CCACATAAAAATTTTAATGAAATCTCTGATTGGATTATTTCAAATAAGTGCACTGTCTTTATTCTAGTATCTTCCCTCTCGGATCTTATTTCACGATTTGCTGGAAACAATGCCAGATGAAAAGGTTTTTCGAATAGAATGCAAGTTAAAGAACGCCGGTCAACCAGCATCCTTTGCGGTTGCGCTTTGCAGAGAATGTTGTCATATGAAAATGGCCGCCGCAATCGAAAGGCAACAAGCGAAGCGCGCAAAGGATGCTGGTTGACCGGCGTTCTTTAACTAGGTAGTAGTACATTTAGTTCCCCTTTTTTAATATAATTTTATCTGTTAGAGTAAAGAAAAGTAGCTTTAATGTTTATATGATGATGATGATCGCTTTTCTGCTTGTCAAGTGAGCAGAACATGAATTTGTTCCCTGAGAAGAGAGTGGTAAATCAGGAACTTGCACTGGGAACGCAGAGAAAAGCTTCTTTTAGGCACTCAACTAGAAATTGTTCTTTATTTTTGTTGATTCCCATACTATATTTTTACGCACAATTGTTGTAGCCGACGCTGCCTTTATTGAAGTATCGCAGATAACCCTTCCGCGCGGAAAGTTCCCTCCTGGGGATTGGATTCTATTCACTAGCAAATTTACAAGAGATTACAAAAGTTAAACTATGTGGAACGATGGTCCAAAAATTCATACATTTCAAACTCTCAGATTCAGAGAAATCAATGAGCGACATTTCCTTCTCTCTCAATCGAACGATGCTGTCGGCTTGAAAGAGTAACCACAACAAGTCGGATCTGACCATGTCATTAGCCTTACATAATTCCTTTCGCAAGGTTAAGCTAGCACCTACTTGGTGGCCTAGTAGTGCATAAGAAATTGGCTGGAAATTTTCCCCGAGTGTAGAATTCTGAACGATTTGGCATCAGTTTTCATAGAAACTTAATTAACAAGTTTATCTTTGGATTTGAAGATGAAACTTGAACATGGAATTAAATATAATTACTTTCAAAGATCACGCATACTATAGCTTTGACGTAAGAATCTGCCCATCCAAGGAAGGTTATAGATACAAGGTCACCGAGTTTATTGCTTCTATGGCCAATAGCCCCAGGGAAAACCTCTTTTCGACCAAAAACTGCCCACGATCTTGAAGTGTATCAGTGCAAATAAGATCGTCCCACTTGCATAACAACGGTGGCGAACTGTACCTGGAACATAAAAACTGGAACGAACTGAGATTATGTGATTTTCATTAGGAGCTGCTTGCCGTTTACATAAAATAGGAGGCTACAATCAAGGGTATACAATAAGTCAATTTTTCACAGCCGCACTGAGTTTCTTTCTCTCCTATTTCTTTTCTTTCTCTTCATAACGTGCGCCTATCAGGGGTATATTCATTCAATTAGTCATGGTCACGAGGAGTTACAATTCCCTTGTTTTAACTTCGTTTCTGAAAATTAGATCCCAAATTTTGCAAATATTATTTTGTTGATGAAGGTCATGTTATTGATGATGTTGGTAACCAAACTAAATTGCGATGATGATATCTTTGGAACAGCAGGTGGAGATTGGAATTCATTTCAACCGCCCTACCGAGATGTGAGACCTAATATTTTAAAGTTAAAAGAAGCGCCAAATGACATGGAACATTCTTTGGTGAAACTGAGACTTAATATTAAATAATAAATTTTGGTTGAAAGGTCAAAGAATACGAAGAACCATTCGTTTCAATTAGGCAGTACTGATGTGACTGAACTCTGATAAACTTGGAGGCAGAAAGTGACTTAAAATAAAAGGAAAGGTTAAATAGGGGCTGACTATGAGATACAGAAAAGTACTGCAAGGCCAAGGAACGGTTGTAGGATTGCAATCATTGCTCATCTGGGATCGATATAAGGAGGGTTGGATAGGAATATGTCTTTGAGATGGACTAACGAGTGCTTTGATGCATTAAGCAAGAAGATTTGTTATTCTAGAGGTATCAAAACAAGGAGCTTCTCAGCTTCAAGGACCGGATTGGTGAATAACGCACTTTTTGAAGTAAAGTGTGACAAAAGTGACAAAAACTCAAGATTGTTTGTGGGAGGAATGTTTGAATAACGATGAAAAAGTGAGAAATCTACCTTTAAGAAAACTTGCTTAGCGATGATTTTGTTGCTAAGTTTGTTCAAAACATTCAAGCGAGTTTTTTAGAAATTGTGTGATATTTACAATTCTACTAGCTGTGGGTCTCAGCCATGTC
>REGM01000956.1:0-13270 GCA_004194415.1 Aurelia aurita
TTCCAGTCCCAGAAACATTCCAGTCCCAGATACATTCCAGTCCCAGAAACATTCCAGTCCCAGATACATTCCAGTCCCCGATACATTCCAGTCCTAGATACATTCCAGTCCCAGATACATTCCAGTCTCAAATTGTCAAGCATATTGTCCCAAAGAACTCAATCTATGGCTTGGGAAATCTAATTTTGCTGAAATCTCTGACTGGTAACACACTTGCGAAGTGATCTAGACCAAAGACTTAGATTTTATTTCGACTCCTTTTTAATTTATTGTCCGCCAAAGCTATCCCAAGCAACGGGTTTCATCTTGGTTGGATGTATGCTGTGGAATGAGTGGCCGCAGCTTATACAGTTTCCGTTAGGTAACTGAAGTTGAACTTTGTCGAATGAGATCAAAATTTGGATTGGCTACTTACCAGATGCCAGACCAAACAATTCACCTTCCGTCCTTCGGAAGGGACATTAAAATAGGGGTCCCATGCCTGGATGTGGCAAGCACTGCTCATGGTAAGCCTAAATTATCTGTAATATGATGATGATGATGATGATGATGATGATGATGATGATGATGATGATGATGATATGACTCCTCTCACCCTCTGGCAAGGTCTCTTGTAAATTATAACGTCAGTCCATTGCAGCGACAACGAATGTACTTTTTCGAATAGCATCTTAAAGCTAAATCACATACTTTAAAGGAGCTCTGTCTCACAGGTGATTGATTTAGAGAACAAAGCTTAGACAAAGGAAAGGAGCTAGAGCCCAGACTCTTTGACTTTTTCGCATGATAAAAATGCAGTTCACTTCGTGAAATGATCTCTTTCCAATTGTTTTCTGTTAATCCTGCCATAGAAATTTTTAATCCCCTCTTACAATCTCAGCCAATTATGATCGAGACAGATGTCCTTTAATATACACCAAACAGTTTGGAAGACTACGGTATATATAGATGATTATTTCATTTCAGACGGAGGCACCAGACACTATCATTAGAGAGGGAATTTGCGACAAACGTAACCAATTCGCCATCCAATGAAGCCCTTTCAACAAATAGCAAACAAAACATAGCTGTCAACTCTCCTTCGCCAATGTTGAATTTTGATGGAAGAGTAACATATGCTTCAGCTCGTTTCACTCTACAAGGTAAGTGAATTTTACCGGGTGTCCCAAATAGAAGGTAACAGATTTGATCAGGGCTAGCAATGCCAATTTGACTCCAATCAATTCGCAATAACTTTTAAACTACTCCTGAAAAGATAACTTGAACATAGATACCTTTCTGAGCGATATTTGTGCTTCCAAAGTTGAAATATTAACCTTGAAAGTCTAAATGTATCTCCACCTCCAAACCAGAGCTTTTGCGTTTTGGCCTAAGCAAACTCCTGAAGCACAGCGAAATTAAGAATTGAAATTAAAGAAACATTAAGAAATACATTGTACGTGAGCTCTAGAAAATACCATATAATATAATATAATATAATTTTTGTTCAAATTTTATCAAGGGCATTATTGATTTATTCACTGTGCTTCAAGAATTTGCTTAGGCCAAAGCGGCAAAGCTCTTGTTTGGAGTTGAAGGCAAATTTAGACTTTCAAGGTTAATATTTCAACTTTGGAAGCACGAATATCAACCAGCAAGGTATCTTTGTTCAAGTTAACTTTTCAGGATTAGTTTAAAACTTGTTGCGAATAGATTGATGCTAAATTGGCATTGCTAGCCCTGATCAAATTTGTTACCTTTTATTTGGGACGCACGGTTTATTTTATTTGGAGTTTGGCTGGAATTTTAAGTCTGCTTTTGCTACTATGGTGCAAGATTTAACTTAACCAACAAGGAATGTTACAGTTATTTGTATACCAGAATGTGAATGATGATTGTGTGTGTTGTTTTGCGTTGGAATTTGAAGATTGCGTTAAGTAACAGACGCATTTGCTAGATATTTTCATCTCAAACTAAAGACGGCAAATTTCAGATGACATCCGCTAAAGGAAAATTTCAAATATAAACTCAATGGTTTGGATTTCCCTTAACACTGTTATTTATTGTCACGTTCTTTACAAACTTTTACCTCAGTCTCTTACCTTCACAGATAGCGCAAGAAACAAGAAGCCATTTCCAGATGTCATACCTGAAAGAGAGATGATTCGTCATGACTTGGGATACTGTGGTCCATGCCCAAACCCTCCAATCGATGAGCAGCACGCACCAATTCATGCCAGGTTTGCCTGTACGGCTTCTGAGCCTCCTAACCTCGAGTTCTCTAAGAACACAAAGACAAGAAAACTTGCAAAACCCGCCCTTAGCATTGGAATGATGATGATGATGATGATGATGATGATGATGATGATGATGATGATGATGATGATGATGATGATGATGATGATGATGATGATGATGATGATGATGATGATGATGATGATGATAATGATGATGATGATGATATGACTCCTCTCACCCTCTGGCAAGGTCTCTTGTAAATTATAACGTCAGTCCATTGCAGCGACAACGAATGTATTTTTTCGAATAGCATCTTAAAGCTAAAGCACATACTTTAATATACACAAAACAGTTTGGAAGACTACGGTATATATAGATGATTATTTCATTTCAGACGGAAGCACCAGACACTATCATTAGAGAGGGAATTTGCGACAAACGTAACCAATTCGCCATCCAATGAAGCCCTTTCAACAAATAGCAAACGAAACATAGCTGTCAACTCTCCTTCGCCAATGTTGAATTTTGATGGAAGAGTAACATATGCTGCAGCTCGTTTCACTCTACAAGGTAAGTGAATTTTACCGGGTGTCCCAAATAGAAGGTAACAGATTTGATCAGGGCTAGCAATGCCAATTTAACTCCAATCAATTCGCAATAACTTTTAAACTACTCCTGAAAAGTTAACTTGAACACGGATACCTTTCTGAGTGAGATTTGTGCTTCCAAAGTTGAAATATTAACCTTGAAAGTCTAAATTTGACTCCACCTCCAAACATTTCCTGAAGTACAGCATAATTAAGAATCAAAATTAAAGAAAAATTAAGAAATGTATTATAGGTGAGCTCTAGCAAATACCGTATAATATAATATAATATAATATGATATGATATGATATGATATGATATGATATGATATGATATGATATGATATGATATGATATGATATGATATGATATGATATGATATGATATGATATGATATGATATGATATGATATGATATGATATGATATGATATAATATAAAATAATATGATATAATATAATATAATATAATATAATATAATATAATATAATATAATATAATTTTGTTCAAGGGCATTATTGATTTATTCACTGTGCTTCAAGAATTTGATTAGGCCAAAGCGGCAAAGCTCTTGTTTGGAGTTGAAGGCAAATTTAGACTTTCAAGGTTAATATTTCAACTTTGGAAGCACAAATATCAACCAGCAAGGTATCTTTGTTCAAGTTAACTTTTCAGGATTAGTTTAAAACTTGTTGCGAATAGATTGATGCTAAATTGGCATTGCTAGCCCTGATCGAATCTGTTACCTTTTATTTGGGACACCCGGTTTATTTTATTGAAATGGTCTTTTGGAATTTTGCTGGAATCTTAAGTCTGCTTTTGCTACTATGGTGCAAGATTTAACTTAACCAACAGGGAATGTCACAGGTATTTGTGTACCAGAATGTGAATGATTATTGTGTGCGTTGTTTTGCTTTGGAAATAGGAGATTGCGTTAAGTAACAGGCGCATTTGCTAGATATTTTGATCTCAAACTAAAGACGGCAAATTTCAGATGACATCCGCTCAGGGCACCTTTTAACATACACAGTGGTGGGGAAATTCCCCACCAGCCCCTTCAGTGTCCCCACCAGTCGTGCCCATTTTCCCCACCAGTGATATGCCCTTTTCTGTCAAAAAATCTTTTCAGAAGATGATAAATGTAGATTGAAGCAGGTTTGATAAAAGACGTAATAAAATCAGCATTATTATAGCACCACTTTGTATCAATTTTGTCATCTCGTTTGCTTTGATGCTAACTTGGTACTAGATAATTAATTTGCTTAAAAAAAACATTATTAAGAGTGAGACCTAAACTGGTGGCGTTACTTTAAAGGACAACTAAGGCAACAGAGACTTGTTCTCTGGCATGTTAAAACAGATTCGTATAGCTGTTTCCATTGACTTTCTAAAATGCCCTTTAGAGCTATCTTAAGGCGCCCTTTCAATAGATTCCCCATCAGTATATGTGTCTTAAAAGATGCCCTGCATCCGCTAAAGAAAAACTTTAAATATGCACTCAATTGTTTGGATTTCCCTTAACACTGTTATTTATTGTCACATTCTTTACAAACTTTTACCTCAGTCTCTTACCTTCACAGATAGCGCAAGAAACAAGAAGCCATTTCCAGATGTCATACCTGAAAGAGAGATGATTCGTCATGACTTGGGATACTGTGGTCCATGCCCAAACCCTCCAATCGATGAGCAGCACGCACCAATTCATGCCAGGTTTGCCTGTACGGCTTCTGAGCCTCCTAACCTCGAGTTCTCTAAGAACACAAAGACAAGAAAACTTGCAAAACCCGCCCTTAGCATTGGTATGGCTTCAAAATTAGGCTCTGATTCACAAAGGCAAATTCATTATCCAGGCCTAACTGTACCAAAGCACGACACTTCCAATGACCCGATTTATGGAGATGATTGTCCGGATTCTACAGACTTGGATGGTCCGGATTATGCAGTTTTGGATGGTCCGGACGATTCGGATGGCCCAGATGATGGACCAGTTTATGGTAATATCACTGATCCGGATTGTGTAGACTACAATGGTCCAGATTATGCAGATCGTTATTGTCCAAACAATCCAGATATTTATAGTCCGGATTATGGAGTTTATGATGAGGAGGATTATGCAGAGTTGAGTCCGGTGATCGTTGAAAAGTGCAGCAGTTTGAACTTGAGAAACCGCCTTGGTAAACTGCCTGAAGCAGCGACGGAAAGACAGAGCTTTACGTCCACGGCACACAAAGATTACATTTCCCATAACAATAAGCCGAATAGCTCTATGCATGATGCCAGAGGGAGAGCTAGAATGAACAAAGCTAGGCCAGCAGTTGCCAAAAGCAACACGTTTACAAGCAGAGTAAAGCCATTTGAGATGGAGCAATTTAAGACGGGCAGAACCATGACAACGGTGCAAGAATCGCATAATTCAGAGCCTTGCAGCAAAAAAAACCGGAATGTTTCAGAATGTGTGAAGTCTGACATTGATGACATTTATTTGGAACCAAATGTCATGGCTCAAGAATACAAGAGAGATATATCCCTGAAGTCACCTGGTACGCAAGTAAAAACACCAACATTGCCCGGGATTGCAGTTAGGCCAGGTGTCAAAGAAAGAGTTGGACCATCCTTCATGGAGGAAAGAAGATGTGCAGATGATGACGAATCACTGTATGTAACACCAAATTCCGTGATCCCCGAACTGAGACGTGCGCACACAGAAAAGATTCCAGCTAGAGGGAAAGACTGGGCACCTTACATGCTGGACTATCGAGTTGACAGTTCTATGGACAGGAAAGAAGCNTAAGCTTCTCCACAAACAAAGACCATAAAATGCCTTCCCATGTAAGGACCTTCGCCCCTCAAGATTCGTTTTATGATAACTGTGGCTTTACCATGGAGGAGGAGAATCCATATTATGGTGCCATAGCAACGGCTGATGAGCCTCTTTCTGATGTTTATCAATCGATCAACGAAGAGGAGGATATTTACACTGCTGTGCTGCCTGCTAATGAAAGTTAGCTGCGGAGGTGCACGTCGCTACTGTTAAACTGCACGTCGCATCATACAGAAATCGAGTTATGCAAATATTGGAGAACTGCTTAAAACAATATTTTCAGTTTTCCAGAGTTGTCCGGAACATGAAATCTAGATTACTGTAGTAATCATCAATAAAATAAAGCTGCCAGAATTCCGAACTCCCAACAGCAAATACAAGTGCTCAAGAATCTCTCTTTGTACGGGGACACAGTCTGTGTCTCCTTGCAGTTGGATGCTCTGGAAAATTATCGAGCGCTTATAACACATTTGAGTTGCCTCCTTTTAATCTTTTAATCTCAATCAATTTTTGTTTTCGTTCTTTATTATATGTTAGATTTAAATTGTATAATATATTTTCGTGATGGATTTTTCGGATCATTGTGGTTAGGCATGTTTCATGGATGGTCTTTACTGTTAGAGTTATGGTGGGTATACATGGCGTGTAAAAGTTCCAACCTCCTCGGGACCACGCATTTTAAGGAAATCCTCCTCGACGCCTCGCGTTTTTAGATCTTTCTCCTCGCAAGAAAACTTTGAGTCCTCGGAGTAAAAATAAATCGCTGATCCGCCTCCTCAGTAGATCCGCCTCCTCAGCTCCTCGTTCTTCTCGGCCTCAACCCATGTACACCCACGATGTAATACTGTGTGTACGAGCAATTTGATATTCTCAGGCATAGCAGGGGATCTGACCAGTAATATGATGTTGATGTGAATGTTGCAATATTTTTGCTCATGCTCAAATGATAGGTTGGACAAGGTGTGCAGGCGTGGTCCTCCTAGGAGTCATCTTGCGAAATGCATGTCTTGTCAAGCTTTGTCCAAAGTTCAAGATTTCCTACGAACCAACCTTCGAGCCTTCGAGCCTGTTCGAGCTACACACAGTATAACACCAGTCAGCTGCGGAGTTTGGACCTAACAAAGTAGGGTTTATATAATCATGCTCTTCAGAAGCGTACGGGAAAATAAAATCTGGGGGGGGGGCTGCCTGATAAAAAGTCCATTGTTTACGAAAAGTTTGCCCGAATTAAGGCGGATTTTTGACCGAATTTGGTCGATTTTTGTAAATTTTTCTAACGTTGGGGCGCCTTAGCCCCCTGTCTCCTACGCCTATGATGCTCTTGTAGGTCAATCTTGAAATGAAATTACAAGCCTCTTGGCCTAGATACATTTTCATTAATAACAAAAGAAATGTAGCACGAGCGGGGCTTTCCGTTTTACTTCGTAGAGGTTGACAATGTACTTTTTTCTCAAGTGCTTAGGTGATTTTGTAGTTAGTGTCGATTATAAAATGATTGCAACTTCTAGCAAGATCAATTATTGAAATATGTGCCTACCGGACTTTCGGCAAACATTGAGGAAAATACATCATCATCGTCATCATCATAAATGCCAGCGCTCTACGTACTATCTCATCCGGAAAGAGACTTTCCTTTTTTGGTTAGGTGGGTCAAGCACCAAGGGTACTTTGTGTAAGGTATGGTCTTGGGACAATAGACTCCTTTGTTTCGTCGGCGCTCCCTGATGATCTCTGCATCTAGTTTTCTTTTTCCGGAGTTTCCGTTTGAGAAGCATAATGGCTCTAGGTCAAGTCACTCTGCCACGCGTCGGGATTAAAATGGCGCCTTCGCAGGAGAAATATATACAGAAGGAAAACAGACTCGGTATATCACGAATGAAATAATAAACAATGAAATAATAAACAAGAAAGATGCTCGATGTGTCATCCGTAAATCTGATTTTTAATTCAGAGTTTCCTACAGCCCGTGCCTCCAGTCGAAGTCTAAGTCTGATCTAGGGGCCATCTGTGCCCTCCTTTTGATAAAATTGCACCCCCTAATCCACTCAGTTTTTCTTCCTTTCCAGTTCCCTGTTTCTCCATTACCATCACAAGGTCAGATGTCAGATCAAATTACTTTTCATGCTCGATATCGCAAAGTTTTGGTGGGAAATAATTTTCTGGAAGGAAGTATGCATTGGAATAAGTTGCCAATATGATTTTTGCTTTCAAATTTCTTTTTATTGCAGCAATCCTTGTGAAAGGTGAGTGATAACTTAAAGATTTTCGTTCAAGTCTGACTTTCGTCATGTTTTTTCTGATGATGATGATTTAGGCTAGAGCGGAAGGGATCGAAATTGTGACAAATTCTTTGTTTTTGTTTTCCACCCTAGCTGAATGCACTTCTGAGGGTCTGAGGTCAATGTCTATGGCCCAATTGAGTGATAAAAAACTTTCCTCACAGTGTCCCTGTTCTGGGTTTGACCACAAATGGACCAACAACAACGTAACCCTCCAGTAACAAATTTTGGCAACCGTTACTCATGCCAGAGATTCAGACCAGTGAAAATTTACAGTTTTTCAGCATATTGTCCTCTGCTACTAGTGATGAAGTTTAGAGCTAGACCTGGAGTCCGTCTTGTAGCTGGGATTTGATTAACTGGGACTGGAAGGGAAACTGGAAGGGAAACCCCCTTCAATACCCTCTCTAGAGGCCCTGTTAGGGAGGGTAACATTATTTCATATTTCATTCTGAAATTTTGCCATTATTTCACATCTCAAACTTACCATTTTCAAATATTTCATAAATATCGACTGATTGATTCATTTTCGTTCGAAATTTACCATTTTATTTCATATCTGAAAATTATAATTATTTCATATTTCAGAACTAAAAAAGTTAAATATTTATATCTTTTATCCGAAAATCTGAATTATTTCTTATTTCAAATAACCCTTACAGGGCCTCCCTCTACTTTGATTCGAAGCTTGCGAAAAAAGCGTTGACGTGACAGTTGAGTTCAAGAGTTATAAAACACAATTAATGTTGTTCGTCCAGCTGTGTTTATCTATAGTGTCTTTCTGTCCTGGCCGAGAAGCGCCCTCGCTGCGACCTCTACGTAGGCGCAAATAAATAGAGCATCGCAGCGAGGGCGCTTCTAGGCCAGGGCGTAGAGAGACAATTTGGATAAACACAGTTGTACCAACAATATTGTGTTTTACAATCCATGTTGAGTTTAAAGATTTTTCATTTCAGAGTAACATGTATCACGTGTTTCTCTTTTTAGGGACCGCTCCCAACCCAATATTTACATTGCAACCAACAAACCAATACTCGATAGAGAACCACAATGCATCATTTCAATGCTCTGCTAGTTCAGCTCATCACCAAAATCTCAATTTCTTATGGAAGCAGAACGGTGTATATATCAATGCGTTTAAACAAAGAAGATTTAAGATTGGACCCAATGGGACTCTCATCATACGGGACATAATTGCATCTGACTTTGGTTCATATCAGTGCGTGGCACAGTCGGTTCATGGAGCTATTCTGAGCCAAACCGCCCGTCTCATAAAAGCAGGTATTTGACCTCTATCGGGATAGCTAGCTACTTCCTAGGGGTATAGACTTTTTTAATGAATATAGCACTAGGTACATGGCTCTACAAGTCTACAGCTACTAATTAAAATAGAACTAAAGAAAAAGGTCTAACGTACCAACAGTTAATAGAACCGAACAATAAGATCAAACACAATTGGTATAGCAAGCCCGAGGGGGGAGGGAGCAGTACTTACAATTTGGGTTGTGGGGACCATTTTTACCAGTTTTTGTATAGATTTGGGTGGCGGTTTTGCCGAAATAATCACTTATTTTGCGTGTGTTGGTATAGAAATGGGTTCACGAAAAGGTACAGGTTTGGGTCCCAAATTCATGAAATTGGGTATAGAAATGGGTACCGTCTTAGCAATCTGAGCGGCACCTCCTAACCCAAAAAGCAGTTGTCTTTTGAGAATATTTTAGGATATCTTCTGGTCTTCTAGGAACTTTAGTTTGCATGAGATATCTAATTTCGACGATATAGTACAAGAAGGACAAAATGCGTCAAGTTATTTCTAATTTTGTGTAACTTACGATTTAGTTTTTGTTGAGTTATTGAAGGCTTTGACATTTTCTTTCAGGATTCACTGTTATTCGCGGTCTTCCAGACAGAACCTCTGCATATAACGTGAAAGAAGGAAGCTACTTGTACTTAAAAGCACCAACGATAGTCAGTAGGCCAGATGCAAAATTTGAGTGGAAGTTCTTCCAACAGGGGACTTATAAAAGGATTGAACCAAGTCGCGAGTATGTCAGCTCTGATGGTAGTCTATTGATCCTATCACTCAAATTTGCAGTACATTCAAATAGTATACCATTGTTATTTATATCCACAAGATTGTTCGTGCAGAGGCTATTTCGATATGGCAAGATATCTATAACTGGTAAGCAGTAATAAGGTATATTTTATATTATACAGGTTTAGGGTTTAGTCTAAGGCAGTTTATAAGCTGATGTGGACCTGTTACTAATAAAGGAAATTAAAAGAAATATAAAAATACCTTCCTGTTTACAATACCTCTAAATGTGGCACTTAGTCTTGTCTCAGTTTTGATTTTTGCCGTATAATCATTACTATTTGGGCATCACCTTCTGCGAGGGCTCAATATCAGAAGCTATGAAAAAAGAATTTATCTTGCACCAGTTTCTCTCTCCCTCTCCATTCCAGAGCAAAAGGGAGAACAAAAACAATTAAAGAAATCAACTTCATTTTTCTTCGAATGTTTTTTGACGAATTGGCTTCGAAAACTGTCCTAGTTCTATGATAAGTGTTTTTTTTCAACTCCCCGTTCTACAAATGTGACTATACATCGATTTTTCAATTTCAGAAAGGCTGGATATCAGAAAAAATATCTGTCCAGAACAAACTATAATATTTCTTCCAACGCAGCAGAATTTCACCGTTTCTGAAGGAGAAAGTTTGGCTCTTGATTGCCTTGTTGTCTACAAAAGATGTGGGTAAGAAAGGAAAGCACATTTTTACACTGTAGAAGTTTCAAATTTAATATTTCTAAAGTTCTATCATATTTTTGATCCTTTTCACTCCCGGTGGAAGCGGGCTTTACAGTTAAATCCAACACAGTTCGTCGTTATTCAGGGGTATTATAAACTGAAAAAATGTATTTGCTGTACGATTCTAAATTTTAAATGATTCGCGTTTGACTTCTTGGAAAAGATGTCAACTAATTTTTTTTTTATCTGGTCGTAAGAGTTGTGCTAAATCCTATCCGAACTATGTGCGGCGCTAGCCAGCCCCAGGAAAGTTGGGTCGGGTGAAAAGAAAATTGATTGCAAAAAGGTAAACATTCGTTCTTCGTACCATTTTTGGTTTAAATAGATATTGACCTGAGAAAACACCGGAGTGGATATGCCCACCCTACTCCAACCCCTCTCTATGTTTATTTACAAAAATAGAAGAATATTCATCATGTCTGTTGCTTTCATATTTTTCATATTTCATATTTCATATTTCATATTTCATATATATTTCATATTTCAATTTATTAAGGAGGGTGAGTGACCCCTCAACCTAGTGCCTGATTTTTAAGGGGCACTCCAAAACGGACTTCCGTCTTTGTCGAAACGGACTTACTTCGGTCAAGTAACATATCAGCAAGACTACTGTTCACTTTCTAATTTCACGATTTTATTTTCAAATAGTTATCCTTTAACTGTCACATGGAGAAAAGGCATGGAGAGAATATGGTCTGCAAATGCACAGGGAAGAATGCTGAAATTGTCTAATGTCAAGAAAAGCGACGAAGGCTCATATGTTTGCGATGCTGCTGGCGACCAGATGGTTTATAATGTAAAAGTTGTTGGTAAGGGACCGTTCATTATTTACAGACGGGTTGGTACCGAAGAAAAATGTGTTGGGTAAAAGAATTTTTCTGACGTAAAAAGGTGTTGATAGATGTCTTTCCATCACCTTTTGACTTGGGTAAGGAGATTTTTTGGATCATAAAACATTTCTCTTCGGTACCAACCCCTCTGTTAATGATGAACGGTCCCTAAGAATACATTTTGTTTTTTATCACAGTTGACAAGTAAGAGATCGATAACTGGCTGAGTAGGCTCTTTAAAGGGACAGCGAAACAGAAGAACTGAATATTGTAACTTGTATTATATCTCCATAACATAATAGTTATAAACCACAGGGTATGGTATTGAAAATGCACGTTTTCTTGGATCCAGGTTATGGTATGCAATGCTATCTTCCATGAAAGAATCCCAGACATTAACAACTATTTTCAAAGGAAAACTTAAAAACTACGATTTTGATTATAATTTATGGTTTTTATAGTCGTAGATTTATATTTAATTTTATACTTTCGTTGTAATCTAGATTTTATTTTTATTAGTAACATGTATTAAGTTTTGGTTGGCGTTAGTTAGCTACCAGCTAGACTAGAAGCCAACCTTAAATAACGAATTTATTATTATTATTATTATTGTTATTGTTATTATTGTTATTATTATTATTATTATTATTATTATTATTATTATTATTATTTTATTATTATTATTATTATTATTATTGTTGTTATTGTTATTATTATTATATTATAACACAGCTAAATTACCCACTAACATTCAACATCCTTCCATTCAACAGAGCTATCTTGAACGAAACAGAACTCAGTTTCATACACAAAAATACAAATTTAATATAAAGTTGCAGACAAGAATTTCTTCTCGCTCGTGTTTTAATTCTATTTTGTTTAATTTACAATTCCTGAAAACCATCTTTGTTTATTTATCTTTTCATCCATTGGAGAAACTAGTAAATTTCCTTTTCTGGGGTCGTATGAGTGAGTATTACATAGTATAGTTTGAAACTTTTTAGTTATTAGATTGCTAGACATTGCAGTAAAGTTCTCAAATAAACGTGATAAACGAATTGTTTGTTTCTTCTCTTCGCAGAAAAGCCAAAAATTATAGAGGAACCTCCTCCTGTCATATCCCTGGGGATTGATGGTCTTGTCCCTGGTGGCCGTGCCCAAAATTCGACATACGTGGAGTGGTATACGAATGCAGAGAAGCTACCAAATGAATCGTTTGCATACGAAATATTACAAAATAATTCATTGCAAGTCAAGATTTGGAGTCCAAGCTTGGCAGGATTATATCAAATATTTTATCATAATAAAGCTGGTTTTATTGTAAGAACGATTCGAGTAGATATCGCGAATAGTAAGTTGTCAAATTTTTTCTCAAAGTTTTTAACTATTTTTCAAATTTGTACACAGACATCCATGCTCGGGAATGGTTTTAATGAATTATCGAATTATATGCTATATTTTTCATACCAAATGGCGTGGCACTTCCCAAGCAAATGATACGTTAGGATGATCCTATGTAGGCAGTTCAGTTCAGTTGAGTTCAATTCCCATTTTTAAATTCCTCAACATCTGCATCTCACTTAAAATCTTTAAACTAAAGTAAATCGCAAAAGACAACATTACAAAGCAGTACAAAATGACATTGCCAGATAAATTTATAGAAAAAGTTGGTTCTTTATATATAGGTATGCTCTCAAAAGGAGGAGCTATCTTAGATGACAGGCTATC
>REGM01000096.1:10965-26563 GCA_004194415.1 Aurelia aurita
TAATGTAGTTATTATTTCTACAAAAGAGATGCAAGTAGAGGTGGAAACAATGAATTGAAAGGTTTGAGAGAAGAAATGGCTTGTATTTGACACTTTCGTCGGTCAAGTTGCTCTTTCGATTATTAGTAATTTTGCTACCGTGGCTTTCAGCTACCGTCTCTTTTAAAACTTCATTTTTCTGTAAAATACCGCTGATAATGAACTTATTTCACTCAGTAGGTGTATTTTATGCTGTTTTTTGTGCCCTATAAATTTCACCAAATCTAGGATTTAGAAAGTTTTTTAATTGTTTTGTCTTGGTGGTTATTTTTTTGGCCCATCTGAGAGAAACCAAGAATGCATACGTATTGAAGTGCGAGCGAAGCGAGCGGAAAATTTTAGCCATATTGTCCATATTCTACATAGATTGGCTTGAAATGTGTTAAGGTGTCATTTATTATTGCGGAATTTTCTAGTTATGGGCCCTTATTTTTGTCCAAAAGGCCCCAGACGGAAAACGACTATTGTCTTGACAAGGGCCCACCGGGAAATTTCCCGGTATCCCGGTGGGCCAGTCCGCCACTGCTATGAATCCCATGGTACATGCTTGTAACTTAGCATTCGTACATGCCAAATGCATGTTAGCATGTCTTATTGCTTTCAAAATAAACAGTCAAAAACAAACCTGTGACAATTGCTTTTAGAATTGAATTCACAAAAATAGACTATATTTTGACATTTACAAACATTTCCATTGAGTAAATTAACATTTGGTAAGACCGCTCATACTCAAAATCTAACCATGCACCATCAATTTGAAGTTAAGTGAATAACAACAATATCCACATGTTCCCCTAGCTTCTTACACATTTGTTTCAGAACATTCCTTACATTCCTCTCGACCGTTTGGCTCCAGTTTGAGGTATTTAGAACATGTTTAGTCTCCCAAATCTGAAATAGCAGACGTCCCGCCGTCAAAATACTCCCACGAACCCCCTAAATATGTGGCTTCACTTATAAGCCATCGGGATTCCTTTGTTTGCAATCATTGTCATTTTTCGAAAGGAAAGCTACAAATGCTACTGTTAAAATTCTGCCCATATTATCTTACTTACAATCTTTAATAAAAACCATTACACAATCGCTAGGTATAGATAAAAAACCAAAAGTTACACCGACTTCTATGCATTGCAAGGAGAATAAGGCTAATAGTTGCTATGTACTAGCAAAAGTCAGCGCAAGTGTTAGCATGATATTCAATATAATTTGAAGGATAACAGTGCAGACAAATTGGACATTGTACGTCTTGAACAAATTGTCGTTCAGGGAGAGGGGTTGCCTGATTTGGGACTCTTGCTTCGATGATCTCTACATCATTACCGTTGCTTGGGCGATTTAAGCCGTCAGATGATCTTGTTAGGTCGATAGCAACTTCACAAACTTGGCCATCAGATGAATTCGTAAGGTCAATAGGAACGGCCTTCGAGGCGGAATTTAATCCGAAGGTCTCGCTCAATCTGACTGCCTCTCTTTGGTTACAGGTTGATCCACTGGGGGACGAAGATGTATTCACTTTGCTGGTATGCTTAGCAATAGCGTTTCCGTTGGAATATGTCTGCCCTTGACTGGAAGAGATGCTTGCGTACTTCAAATGTTCCGAAGTACAGCGAGCGATCATTGATTCCTTCCTAATTGCAGAATATTTACTTGAAGCAGGCAAGTCACAAGTGCTTCTGTCATTACATAGCGTAATACTTGCTGAAAAATCGCCATTGATCTTTGCTGCATTTGCTATTATATTATTGCAACTATTTTGATAATTCAGCATGGCCATATTGTTTCATCTGCATGACTGGATGGCTGCAAGCATTGCTCCTTCGTCGAAGAGGGGGGAATATGTGGCTCCTGCGCATCCTGTGAATCGTTTTCGAGAATGCTTTTACCTTCGCAATATGCAGCATGAATTTGCAGGGTTTGTTTAGACATGGTTTTTCCACAAAGAGGACAGTCCTGTTTCGATGGACCTTGTCTGTCATCTTCATATTTCCTCTCGACTCCATTGGGTTCTTCTACCGGTTGTTTCTTTGCAAACTTGCGTGGATGTCCTTGAACATCATCCTTATAACATAATGTACTACCGATAATATTTCCACTTCTCCTTTGCATTCGCTTGTTGGCCATCCTTTTCTTATCCTCTTCGTTCAAACCAACAAATGAAAGATCTTCTTCAGATGTTCCTGTAGCAGGAATAAGGTTTCTCCTTGATCTGATCGGTGTTACATCGGAGGTACTGAAATTCAACGAAAGTAAACCTTCAGCTTAATGATATTCAGATTTGAAACACGAGCCCGAGAAGCTCAAAATGACTACTGAGGCTATTTGGAAGACTGTTGTTTGACTGTTTAAATTTGGCTGTTGATTGATCTTAATAATTAGTATGAACGACATACTTTGGGATCGCTGATAACTTTTTAAGTGTGGATTAGATGACTACGGCAGCCTTTACATGAAACCCGTAGTGAAATGAGGTTTAGGTCATGGTTTTGGTCATTTCACTACAGCTAAATATCACTACGGGCTTCATGTAAAGGCCGCCCTACAGGAGGCTAGCAACACAAAGGCTTGGTATTCATTTTCAATTGGGAAACTGATATTTTCAGTTGCCTTTCCGAGGGGAAGAAAGCAAAGCCATTGATGCTTTCTGAAATTCAATTATTTTTAAGGAACAAGAACCGACAATTAAGTGATGTATTGAATGTTTTAGCTTTAAAGACGACTTTATATCAAATTATATGTGAACACAGCCCAAACGGAATGCTTCCTTTCTGAAAAGAGACCTTGCAAAAATAGCTTTTTGTATAAAAAATGCAACCCACTTTTATTCGAGATTCTTCAGAAAATAATGACATTTGAATTAATTTGATGAATTCCATCTGAAAGCAAAATTTATCTTCTTTTCAGTGATATCCAGCTTGAGCACATCAATTGAATTATTTATCAGCTAATTGACGTTTTAGCAAGTATGGTCTATCCCTGATGCAGGAACGTGGTAGCACATAGACATAGGCGAAAACCCATCTTTGTGAGAGCATATTTTGTAATTTTAAATAACCGTATCTCATGGGAGTAAATTTGTATTTTTCCTACCTAAGGGCATCAAACCAAGTGCTTCTAGGACTGAAATGTTTCAGCAAAATCTGTTTTGTAACTTTATTCGGTAAAAAGGATCTTGATTTTGCTCTTACAGCGTGCTGCATCTGAAGTAGGCCATACTTTCTAAAATATCAATTAAATGATAACAAATTCCATTAATGTATCCAAAAGGGATATAGGCCGTTTTCTGTGATGCGTTTATTTCAAGTTTCATTAAGCATCATGCTTTCTCGTAACTTACCATCGTTACATATGCTGAACACGATTCTGATGAGTTGCCGCGCTTATTATTTTTAATATAGGTAGGTTGAAAGTGTGTAAGTAATGGTATTACCAAATATTTCCTCAAAGTGAATTTTTCTTGTGGGATCCTAAAGCAATGTATGACAGAGATTAAATTAGATAATTCATCCGCACAAAGTGAGTGGCTCTTGCTGGCAAAGATTGCATTTTCTTACCTCTGTCTGTCAGTGATTTGAAATGAAAGCGGTGGATCCTTAAAAAGAGAACATTGATTACTAAGATCATTCAAAAAAGTAAACTTGTTTCTAAAAGAGAGTAAAAATAGTGTAAATAAAGAATTATTCCTTCTCAAAATTGGAACAAAATCTGGTGCCAGGTGAATAGAAAAACCTGCACCTTTTGAAAAATCATCAGAATTTGATTACACTACTGATGCCTACAATTTATTTATTGGCATTTGTGTCAAGGACCAAATTATTTTTGAACACATTGCAAAGTTTTGAAATCGCTTCGAATTTCCGGGAATTTGTGCTTTTAGAAGCTATCTGGTTTTGAAGCATACTCCGTAATCACAAGGAATTATTATCAAATTGAATTTTAATGCCGCACTGACAATTAAATTGGTTTCTTGTGTTCTTGATGGAAGCTCTTATGTCGTGTCGTCGTGTAGGACTCGAGCTTTTATATGAAATCGCAAATTATAATTATAGATTTCTGGCTAAAATACAATGTTTTATAAAATACTATTGCTGAAGATAAGGCTTTCATGCCATAACTCGTCGTCTCTCTCCCAGAAAAAGAAAATACGATCACCTATTAAATTCATTTGGCCTTTGAGTTTGACAGAAATACACAAAAAGACAATTTAAAGATCGGTAATATATCAAATTTCGGTGATTTTCCAAAATGGCAAATATTTTTTACTCCCTTGGTATAACTAAATTATGTGCAAATAGACAGACGTCTGCACAACTGCGCAACAATTGCAATTAAATTTCCAAATGCGATTTTTCGCTATACATTCGTTAAACACGCTATTCAACGTCCGTAAAGAAAATTATGCAACTACACATGCTAGAAGCTAGCTGTCATTACAGTAAGGATCCAACGAGATTTAAGAAAATTAAACTGATTATCGATTTCAATAAAACCCTGGCCCTGCAAGTCTTTCTTAAAGGCCCTGCAAGCCTTGCTCAAAAATTAAGCAAATAGTGTAGTAGCTCGTCAGGCTATCAACAATGTTTTGAATTTTTCAGATCTAGGAGCTCCTATTGCCATCACAAAATACCTATCATGTAGCTTTTCCTGAAAATATTGAAGTTTGAATTTTTGCAGTCGAAGCTAAAAATGCAGCAAAATAAAAACATCTGACTTACATTGCATTGGTATATCTCATCAATTGTTTGGCCAACAACCTTTTAACAGAAATTCAAACAAGACATCAATAATAGAAATTATCATTACTAGAATAGCTTTGTTTAACGTGTTTTTATCATAGGAACATCATACTGGATATTTTGGCACACAGTTTGCTTGGCTGGACTATATTTGAAAAATTGTATCAATAATATGTATAAAACAGGCCTCAACTTAGACTTTGATGCAAACTTCATGAAAAATCAGGCAAGAGCTCACCAATGTATCATTATTTCGATTTCAAAATAGGTAACAGTCGAAACCAGTGCTCATAGTAAAGTAACAAAGACCCTTCAGATTGTTTAAGGCATTGATTACGCTATTGTTAGAAACCTCGCTTGATAGTCAAAGACGGGGATTATTCCAGCATCATTTCTGCATTTAAAACAAAGACTAAATTTCTCTGTCCAACAGTATTGAAGGTTTTCAAATGTCAAATATTATGAAGTTGACTTTAATTGAGTTAGCATTACCCTACACAACAATAATTGTACGACTGCTATGCCCTCAACATTCATGATTTCTATATCAGAAGGAAAGAGACAACGAATGACTATTCTGTCCTGTGTACCGTTGAAATCAAACTAAAGTCTGTCTCAGATTAGATGTCACTTGAAAATATCCGCGAATAAAGCAATTGAATTATTTTGCAGGAGTAATTTTGCGTTATCGCAGATCTCACGTGACATCTGATTTGAGACAGACTTTAATCTTATCATTTGCCTTAATGTATCTTCAGCAAAATTGCTCGGTGTTGCTTCTGAAAAACTTTCTGAATGCAAGATTTTGATGAAATTTATACGGCACTAAGTACAACATAAAATACCCCTACTGAGTGAAAATAAGTTCATTGTCAGCTGTATTTACAGAGATATGAGCCTTTGAAGGAAGATGGTCAAGAAAAACAATGTAACAAAATCATCAATCATCAAAAACACAAATTGACCAAACAAAGCGTTCAACGGGAGATAATATTTCTTTTCATGCATTTTTTCCACCTCTACTCGCATCTTATTTTAAAAACAATCACTGCATNTCGGTGTTGCTTCTGAAAAACTTTCTGAATAAAAGATTTTGATGAAATTTATACGGCACTAAGTACAACATAAAATACCCCTACTGAGTGAAAATAAGTTCATTGTCAGCTGTATTTACAGAGATATGAGCCTTTGAAGGAAGATGGTCAAGAAAAACAATGTAACAAAATCATCAATCATCAAAAACACAAATTGACCAAACAAAGCGTTCAACGGGAGATAATATTTCTTTTCATGCATTTTTTCCACCTCTACTCGCATCTTTATTGTAAAAACAATCACTGCATTATAATGATCGAACATGTCAAAATTAGGAAAATTTCCATTGTTACCATGATATTGTATTGCTTACAGGCCACGTTATGGTATCCCACTAAAACATTAAATTAAATTCTTTTAACATTGTGAGGATCAATTTACAAAATCCCTATTGTTGACACAAGAAATTAGGAAAAACGTCATTTGCACGGAAATTATTCAGTTTTTGTTGATAATTTTGTGATTTTGTTACAGTGGTTTTCGCGACCATCTTTTTTCAAAAGTTCACTTCTCTGTAAACACAGCTGATAATGAACTGATTCTCAATAAAAAGGTTGTATTTTATGTTGTACTTAGTGCAATATAAATCTCATCAAAATCTTTTATTCAGAAAGTTTGTCAGGAATGTTTTTATCTTGGGGGCTACTTTTTTGTCCTACCCGTTATTTTAAAGATATAATAATAATAAATTGTCGAGTTACTGACCGATTTTAAGGAGGTTTTAAAGAAATTCAAAGTTTAAGCCTCTCCGCTGCATTCATCTAAAAAAATTTGAGGTAAATATTTTTCATATTGACTGTCCAACAAAACAAATAGGGGTACTTTTTCCTCAGATAACCGGTGTGTTCAGAAAAAAAATCAAAGTGAAAACTGAAAAGGTCGATAATTTGAGTGAATGAATGAACAGTAGTATCATAAAAATTAGGGACAAAAGTCACCTTGAAGAACACTTTTTTCTCTGCCTTGCTGAGAAGAGAGCCACGCATCTTTTCCATCCTCTCTCTAAGTCCTAATCGATGAAACATTGAAATGTTTACCGGATGTCCTAAACAATGGTATTAAGTTTAACAGTCACCAAAACTTGATAATGCTTAGACCTCCTTTGTCTTCGTTCCATGTGGCCTTGCTAAATCATGTCTCCAATGCTACTTCATTTCCAGCAATTTTAATGAGTTAGATTTAGGGCACAGTAGCACGACGAATAGGACGAAACAAGAGCTCGTGTAGTAAGTCTAGATTTGGCTAATAATCTCACAGATATGATGACTATGTTTAGCCATAAGAAAAGTAAAGTACCATATCAAAGTCATATCCTGACCTCGCAGCAACAACAAATAAAAAAAGATGGCGTCACGTCAGGCAATATTTTACCATGATCCTTTGCACCACATTGTGTCACACTTTTATGTATTAGTCATGTGTTGTTTGTTGTCGTGTTCTGTTTGTTGTCTTGTGTAGAATAGCTTATTGTATTGTGGCTTTGATTACATTGTCTATTCAGAGCAGGGCCCCAAGAGGACTGGACATGTGGTTATTTTAATGCAACGTTGTTTTAGGATGAGTTGTTGATCGTTTTATGGAGTTGTGGGTTCAGCGTGAGAAAAACATGTTGGAAGTTTTTAGCTTATCCTAAGTTTGACTTCTTAGCTGAATTCGTTTAGGCCATTCATTATTTTACTCGTGGCACATTGTAAATTGACCAACCAAATCAACTGAAATTCTTTGAGACGCAAAGGATCATGGACGCCATATTAGACCAATCGTCTATCATTCTAAAGCTCTTCTATTTTGTGTTCAATAGTGCTAAAAACTAGAGCAATTAAAGAATATACAGCTATAAATTAGGGTTTTAAAAGTGCTCGTAGTAGCAAGAAATTAGTGGTTTGTGTACTTGTCGGCTACCAAGTTTAAAAGCGGATGGTGAAATCAGGAGGATGAATGATCATCAAATCTATTTCCTGTCTGTTTCTTGTTTATTTAATTCTTGACCTTTTACATGAATTCCGAAAATTGCTAAAAATTGCTAAAGAAAGCTCTTCCACCAGAATTAAACGTTCCGCGAAAATCAACAACGTGGGTCATACAACATGGTATCAGGGCATATTTGCGTTTTTAGTTTGTACTAGTTCGTGCCTAAACTGGCTAGCAGTTTAAATCCTTATGTTTGCTATAGCTATTCGCTTTGTAATGAGTTGCCAATGAAAAGCAATGATAATCAGATACCATGTCACAAAATCAATGCCAAGGCCAGATACCTGAAACTGCTATGGTCTCTGGATCCATTGCTTCAACTGTAATTTCTTTAAGGAAGACTACAACCTCAGTTTTAAACTAAAAGATAGAGATGAAAGGATGAAACAGAAAGAAGAATGCAAACGCACACTGACTTTCTAAAGAAAATTCATATTTAGATTCTATGCGCGATTGTACAAAGAAAGAACAACAATCTAAACAGCTATTGATGAGGCTGCAGAAGTGAGGGAAAGCTTCAACATGATAATACTGGGTACGCAAAAAAAGCTATCCATTTCTATACGCCAAGGTAAATCGTATACAGGGCCAATTTTGACGATTCATAATTTAATCGTAAGTCAAAATCCCAAATACTACTTGACAATTTTTGTTAATTTTTAGGCGGCCTACTTCCCGAGTAATACGGGATTCCTTGAATTCATTGGCTTGGAAACAAGCTAAATCGATCGAAAAAAAATCGATCAAATTTCGTAAAGAGGGAACTTGAAAGGACAAAGAGAAAACAATTACTTGCTAATCAACACAAAGACTCTATTGAAAGTATCAAAAGCGATGGTTTTTGAATTGATAAAAGCAACACTAAAAGATTGTGCAAGGATTTTTCATTTCATTTCATTTTTACTTATTTATGCACAATAGCCCCGTCAGTCCTTCAGAACTGCTTTTCAGGGGGTTCGTGGCAAAAAACATCCACAAATTAAAAAGATAGTACATAATATTAACAAAATAAGCATTGTTATTATTGTTTGTTATTGATTCTTTTCTTAAAGGTGGCAAGGGAGGGTGCCTGTTTAACATCAGGCTAAAGGTGATTCCAAAGATTAGGTCCACAGAAAGATCTAATAGCCCTTAGCCCATTGCTAGTTTTCCGTAAGGGTAGCGAAAGATCAGTTTCGGTATTTCTCAATTTTCTGACATTTCGAGTCGAATTTTGGACAAACAAGTTGGAAAGGTACTCAGGTACATACTGCTATTTGATAAGTTGCATGCGTTAGCTGAGATATTCACTTGAACATATCAGATTTCTGGAAGAACTAGAAACAGAGCAATTATTTGAGTCAACCACTTCTGTCTTCAGGCCATGTATAATGATCAAGCTTTTTAGGACTGCTCAAGCAAAAAGTTATGATTAAAAAAAAATTCCTTCCTTCATTGAATCAAAATCGTCTCAAAATTTGGAAAAGTGTAAGAGTTTAATAAGTTTCTTTTACAATTATGATATCTATTGTCCAACACGTCTTACGCTGCAACACAAATTTAGATTCATCTTAGGATAGAATCAAGCTAGGAACTGATGGCATACTAATTGATCAAAAATAAAAAATTCTTAATAATTTTGTTTATTGCACGGTCGAAAAGCACAGGTTTGTTTGTTTGTCACCTTATTTTAATTCGATTGATTTTCTGGCTATATATATATACATATATACATACAACTAATCTAAATCGAATCTGCTAATAATAAATAAATAATATAACTAAGTAAATTAATACATCAATACATAAGCTAAATATTGTAAACTACATGGACATAAATGGACGAAATCTACATGACATCATTATATTTACAAGCGTTGCATTTACAGGTAGGGCCATCCCATTGTTTTATCATACTTTTGAAACTGTTTAGATTTTCAGCTGATTTTAGTTCATTTGGTAAACAATTCCAGATCTGAGGTCCCATGGCTTTAAGGCTCTTAGAGCCAAAAGTTACCTAATTATACACAGGAAAAAGTAGGCTCTTCCAGAAGATTATCAAAAATGAGGCTCCTCCACAGTTCATTCATTTCATTTCATTTCATTCATTCATTCATTCATTCATTCATTCATTCATTCATTCATTCATTCATTCATTCATTTTTACTTCTTTAGGCACGGTAGCCCCGTCAATTCATCTGAACTGCTTTTCAGGGGGCCGTGGCAAAAACATCTACAAATTAAAAGAAAGGTGCTACATAATATAACAAAATAATCGTTTTTATAGTTGATTGTTTTTTATTCCTTTCTTTAAGGTGGCAAGGGAGGGTGCCAACCTTTCCCAACTGTTCAAATGCTGATACTTTTTTCTGGGACACCCGATAGAGCTTATTACAAATGCAGACTTGGCAACTATCTTTTTGTCTTATTACTCCTAATTATTCCAGCAGTTCTTTGAAAAATTTCATCTTTGCGTTCCTGTTGAGATGCCTACTGACGTTACCTTGACAACAGATAACTATAGAAATGAGGCTGCATTGGAGTCAATCAAGCGTAAGAAATGCTTTGGGACCCAATGTAGATCTATACCTGAATACGAGGAAACACATTTATCTAGATTCTCACCTTCTTAGAACAGATTCTTTTCCGAGTCTT
Organism: Aurelia aurita; assembly: GCA_004194415.1. Taxonomy (NCBI): domain Eukaryota; kingdom Metazoa; phylum Cnidaria; class Scyphozoa; order Semaeostomeae; family Ulmaridae; genus Aurelia; species Aurelia aurita. Next base: position 21,438 of record REGM01000096.1, read on the forward strand.
TAGAACACTGTCAGACCATGCTTTTCGACCTGATGACGTCCTGTCACTATTCTTACCTGAAAAATAATGTTATTTCTACAGGGTGTGCCAAAACAATTGTGCCACATTTGTTTGGCTGCTGCGGAGGGTCTGTAACTTCTATTGTACCGTTTTTGATACAGTTGCATAGGATAGACCTTGAGTTTGAAACAATTTTTAGTACCAATGTGACTAGTGGTTGCTGATTTATGCCACAGGAAAGTAAAAAAGTGATTGCTCAAAAACAACAGTTTGTTTACGTTGTAAGATTCTGTTTCCTAAATCTTTCAGTTGATCCCGTGTCTTGTACGACAAGATGTGACTTGGCAATTTTGATTTTTCGTGACCATTATTGTTTCTAAGACAAAAGAAATTATCAAACAATTAAACAAAACATTGTTACCTGAAATACATCACAGCTTGTTTGTTCTCCAAAAAATACCAAAATCAAGTAAATACTGCAAGACAGGGTTGTAGTGCTGTATTTGAATTTTTTTCTACACTTGAAAAAGGGTTAATTGTATTATTTACTGATAACACAACACCATTAACACATTTTCAAATGGAGAAAAGGTTCAAATACAACGCTGGAACTTTTTCTTGCAATATTTACTTGATTTTCGCATGTTTGGAGAATAAAAAAATGCCGTTTTTGAAGCAATCACTTTTTTTACTTTTATTTGCCATAAATCAGCAACCACGTGTCCGATTTGCTAAAACTATGTTTGAAACTCTAAGTGGAAGCCTATCTTATGCAAATGTATATCAAACGGGACAATAGAAGTTACAGCTCCCCCGCAGTAGCCAAACAAATGGGCACAATTTTTTTGGGATACCCTTTATGCTTATCCCTCGCTTCCAACAGTCTCATTTAACAAAAGTAGGATACGATATAAATACGGTAAAAAACGATACCGCTTTGCTTTGATATACTGCTTGTTGTTTAAACACTGGGTCCATTTACAGTTCCTCAAATGACCGTGTGGTCGAGTTACAGTTTCTCAAAAACAATAAATATCCATGTTTTAGGTACGGTTACCAAATATGAAAACACTTTGCAAGACCAGATAGAAACCAGTGCAATTTTCAATTAAAAGGAACCAATAAAGTTATATCGGAGCATTAAAGACCGTGTGCTTCCTATGATCCTTACCACGCGTGAACCATCAAAACATTCATATTGGATGTAAATAAAGTATTTTGAACTCATACTAATATGAACATAAATAGCTACAGGAGATAAAGCTTTCTTTCGTGACTATTTCAAGGAATTTCTTTTGTTAGTTCAAAAGCTAGTGGCATAATAACGTTAATTTGAAGATCGAAATGACAATACAGCCAATGCAGCCTTGCCATCGCTAGGCCGAAACCATCTTCATACAGAATGAAATTCATTCTGAGACCGCAAAGAGTCTTGGGGAGCACAGCACACGTATCTAAGCAAACTTCTACCACCTTGCAGCTTCGAAGCACTTCTGAAGGTAGACAGTCTGGGACTTGCAAGGGTCTCCATCTCTTCTTCCATGTCAAATTCCAGTTCAGATTCTGATGAAGAGGAAATTCTCACTGCTCTCTTTGGAGTTATTAAACTCGATTTTACGTCTGCATTTTTCAGGCCATTTTTGTTTTGCTTCAATAGGGCAGTCTTGAGACATTTCTCCGTTCTTGACATAACTTTGCTAGGCAAAGCAGCTCCACTAAAACAAATGAATAAATGTCAAATTACCAAATTGAATCAGTAAATCGTCTTATGTAACAGCGATGTAGTCAGAGGGAGACAGCCATGAGAGTCCAGATCACCCAAAGCAATTGATGAGTCAAAAACAACAGACCATTTCGGAACTAGAGCTTTTCGACTATAATTTCAAAGACAGCAGCCTAGTTCGCTTCGTACTGGAAACTCCGAAATCCCCGAAAAAGTCTATTGCTGTTGCTTACGGCGCAACAAAATGTAATCTCTATTTCGGCAATTTCATACCTTTATATTATTGAAATAATGGTACGTCATAAAAAGGTATGAAAATACCAAAATGTGATTTAGCATTTAATACAAGGGGTCTATTAAGATCATTGGCGATAACCATTGGGGATAGGAACGTAAATCTAATCTTTCTTGATGGGATAGCGCAAAATATTCAACTCGTCCCCCCCCCCTTTCCCCCTGACAAGCAAGGCTGTGTTCTTTTCGTATGAATAATGTAACAAACCGTGAGTACATAATGTGAAAGATTTACTATTTCATGGTTTTTTCGTCATTTTAACATAATAACTTGTTACAATAATAGCTAATCATATATCGCTGAAATGCGAACTCAAAAAGAAAACTAAGTTTCATCTGGTTTCATCCTTTTGCATCAACGAATGATGGACCGTTTTGAAAAAAGGAAAGCTTTCAATTTAATCTTTTTTTTTATATATATCCTCATAAAATTTACAATAACAATTACAATATTACAAGTCGATACCACAGGGAGCATGGAAATACATAGCAACCCTGCGGCAATTACATTTAACATAGTAGAATACGCTAAATATAAAATTAATATTACAATAAATACAGATACTTAAAATAAAAAAGTACAGGTACAAGAGAATATATACTACATGAGAGAAGCATAAACCTTGTGAGAGAAGATAAACCAAGAAGCTTTTTTTTCTTTATTGAAAGCGTTCGGAAGCATGGATGTATTCTAATGTTGCCAATAATACTTTCGTATTTGCATCAGCTGATAACCTTTCATGACCATATAAGAGAACTTTTGACATTTCCTGGGGAGAAAGGCTAGATAAACCATTTGGTTGCAGTATCGCGTGTACGCTGTCGAGAAGATCACACCTAATCGAATCATAGACATGGCAGAGCAGCAAAAGTGTTCCGTCTCTATCTAATCTTTGTAGGGGCTACAACAAACATGTAAGGAAAAAAGAAAATATACCCAAATGAATTAAGCCATTCAACAGATATTGAATGAGCCCCGGTTTCAGCCTTCACATAGTCGTGACGTTTTTTAAAGTGGCAATCTTCAAATCGATTCTTTAGGGAGTTGCATCAAACACTAAACAAAAGAGGACATACCCGGATGAACTAAGTGCCTTGTTGACAATATTTCTAAAATTATTGCTGCCTCTTTCCATCGAAGTATAACTTTCAGTATCGTTGCTAGCTTCTCTTTCACGTTTCTCTCGAGCCCTCAGCTCCACAAATCCCAAGCCAAACTGTTTATCTGCAAATGGTTGCTGGCAACGAATCTTCATTCGATCCCATTTCTGCTCTGAAATGTGACGCCGAAATGAAGCTAAAATAAAGAAGATTCACACTAAATCACTGCTTTACGAGAAGTATATCAATCAGAACCTTCGGAAATGGGGGCTGTGGGGCTTCAGCATCCGTAATAATTTCCTAAGTTTGCTGTTTTTTTTTCAGTGAAAAGGCCTTGAAAGTCAAGCTTATGGAAATGAAGATTTAAACTCAAGGAAGTTATCAGAGTTATCAAGCTATCATTTTTTATATCATACAACTAAAAAAAGAATCTATTTCTAAGTGATTTTGAAGTCCTATTTGCAAAACCTCCCGAGGAAGACTTCTGTCAGTCGTGATATTTTGCTCCTTTAAATGGCAAATTCTTCACAACAGCGGCGTTTTCCAACGATCTAAAGGGTGTCGTCAAAAAAACATTTCCCGGGGGCAAGCACCTGGATTTCCATTTTTGCTCACTCTGCTCGCATCTGGTTTCACAGACCCTCCCCCCCCCCAATATAAATTTCGTTCCAACTAGCCTGGTATCAACACGCAGAGACAAAAAAGGAGAGCCAAAGGGTGGGGGCAGAAAACTAACGACCAAAAAGGGGCACAACAGAACAGCTGGATGAACAAATTCTTCCCAGCGTAAAGTGAACCCTGGGCGGGATCCTAACTTACAGACTTGATTGGCTTTAAAGTGATATGAAATTGAAGAACTGAACAAAATAGTATTTGGGAACAGGAGGCCAGGTAAAACTATTTGCGAATAAAGACACTAACTGCCCCCATGCTGCCCGCGTACCATCAGGGAAACAGGGGCAGCTGCATTCGCTGCCCCCGCGGCTCAGGCGCCTTTTCCAACGTTTGTGCACCCTTGTGCGCCCTCGTTACACGGTACAATTCCTTGCGGTCTGTATCAAGTGGATGTTTTTGGCATACCTTGTATCAAATCTTACAGGTAAAACATGAGGAATTGATAGCGTATTCTATTGGGCATCTTCTGGAAACAGTAGATTTCACAGAGTTGGAATGTGTGTTGTATTTTAGTATGTTCCTACCAAAAAATAGACTTACAAGAAGAGATCAAATCCAGTTTAATAACTTGTTTTTCTATTATTCTGTTCGGATATACTCTAGAGTGACTGCAGCACTTTCAGTTACAGTCTTCAAAAAAGGTTGAAATGGGAGAGGAGAGATCACATGCCTCAATGCAATCATAACTCGAAAATGTATGAAAATGTCATGTCATGGAGTCATACACCACATGGAATTTTGCTCTTGGGATTCGCATGACAAAAAGCCCAAAAGCAGTTAACATGAATATTACAAGCTGTACATTGCATCTGACTCCGTTTTAGTTGCATTTAAGTCTGTTCTCAGAAAACACGTTTTTGGGGATATTGTGCTCTGCGTAAATTCTAACAATACGAGCGTTTTCAGATTGCATGTTGTTGGGAATTTTCCTACGATTTCTCCAACCCCGGAATTGTCCTTTAAGGCATAGTTTAAGGTTTGTACCTAATCAAACTTTATAGACTTAGTGACTAAGAAACCAACAACTGGTCAAAAACTGGCAAGATATCGTGACTAAGAAACCAACAACTGGTCAAAAACTGGCAAGATATCGATTCGACTCATTAACTCACTGACGAGGCTGCCGTGGGTAGCGAACTAAACTATTTGAGGTAACAATGTTTAGTTTGTATTTCTTTTTTTAGCAGACTCTGCTAAAGCTTTAATGCGATCCCGAGTGTTGTATCCTAAACTATAATTTGTCTTTTTGCTTGCCATTTATTTTAAACACTCATACACTTAAATTGTTTCGTAATGTTGAAGCTTTCGCCTCACTTCTGAGGCCTCATCAGCA
>REGM01000096.1:26919-62408 GCA_004194415.1 Aurelia aurita
TTAATTGCTAATGGGGCCTCAGAAGTGAGGCGAAAGCTTCAACATTACGAAACAATTTAAGTGTATGAGTGTTTAAAATAAATGGCAAGCAAAAAGACAAATTATAATGTTTAGTTTGACTGTTCGATAATTGCGTGTCTTCGAAACAATGGTCACGAAAACAAAATTGCCAAATTACAACTTGTTGTACAAGACACGAGATCAACTGAAAGATTTAGAAAACAAAATCTCACGACAACTAAGAAACCAGTTTTCGCCTAACCAAAGCATAATGGAAAACAATGCCAGATGTAGGAGATAGGAGGGGGCAAGTCCCCCCTCAAAATGAAGTTCTGATTGCTGCCCTTTTTTGGAGCGACATGAAGCCATTAGTTTTTAACTTATAGACCTCAATTAGCTGTAGTAGGCTTTAAACAGCTGCAACTTAGCTATTCCTTTTGTAGCCTACTATGATCATACCTTCTTAAAACAGAATGTTGGAAAATCACACAACGTTGACGTTATTTCCCAGAAAAAATGACCAGAATTTTCTCAGCGGGTAATTAAAAACTTTTCATTTCCCCTCCACCATTTAATTTCACAATATGAAATATGCTATACCGGAAGTAACTTACATGGATTGAACATAAACACTTTGGAAATATTGATCCAATCTTTGCATTCACTTGGTGACATGAGCTTTGTTGAAGGTAAAAGCAGCTCAAACTTTCTGTCTTCAGGCCAAGTTGATTTCCCAACTGCTACTTCAACAAAAGCACTACCTTGGTTTCCTGGGAAATAAGACAACCAATGCAAAGTTTTGCATTAGTCTAAAATTTAGAAAACAGTCTATTTCATCCAATAAGTCATCATAATCAAAGATCATTAACCATGAATCTTTCAAACTTCCCTTAGTACAGTAATCTCAAGGAAGTGCAGTCTTTTCAATAGTAATAAAAACTAACATCTGCAAATCATCAACAACCCCGTGTTTCTTCCTGTTATTTCCTGTGACAGATTATCTCTTCATTTGACTTTTACCGATATCATTATTAACAAAATAGAATTATATTTAATATTTGTTTCTGTTGCTTGTTCGACTTGAGAGCTTTGTTCATCAAAAGAGCTTCAACTGAATTATTCGGCAGAGATGTTTTATAGGTTAGATCGAAATTTGCAAATATTTCTTGCTTTCTTACGTCTTCATTTGCATTTCAGTTATTACCTCCTATTTTGAAAAATGGAATAATAACTGTTATAACAGCAGAGGATCTGAATAATGCTATAGACATACAATATTATAGTAGCCATATAGTAGCATAAGCATCAAGTCTTTAAAAAGCGTTGCCAATTGGTTAATGCATCTTTCATTTGATTTAATGGCTTGAAAGGAACATCATGTACTTCGATATAAGTGTTCATTGGCAGTCTTTGATATCTTGATTGTTTTCAGAATTTTTTTTTTCTTTTTATTGAAAAAATTCACAATAATCTTTGAAAAAATTAAATTGTTGTCAATCCTAAATTAATAAGGGAAAAACGATACAATCTTCAAGAAACCCACAGTTTATGAAGGTGTATGATATGGCAGTAAGCAGAAATCCGTAGCTTTTCTGGTTCACGATTCAGCAATTTGATGACGCCACAACCGGAAAAATGTTTGAAAAATAGAAGATGCTGTAATTCTGAAAATAACCAAGATATAAAAAAGATTGCCAGTGAACACTTATAAGGAAGTATGTGACATTTCTTTCAAGCCATTAAATCAAACGAAACCAATCAGTCATTAACCAATCGTGCAATGCTTTCTAAAAATTAGATGCCTATGCTATCAAGGGTTCAAGTTCTTGATATGGCGATGTTCAAGTTCATATGAATAAAATTCTGTTTCAAGGCTTTGTGCAACTAAGTAAATTTCCTTGTGATAACAGGGGTGTTACTAGACTTGCCCCAAGTCTATTGCGTTTTGACTGAGTTGACGAAATAGACTTGGGGCAAGTCTAGGGTGTCACCAGCCCTGAAAAAGTTAGAAATAAAAGGCTAAAAGTTATTCTCGTAACCATTCTGACATTCTGGTTTTACTTACAAGCAAACACCGATCTGAAGGACTGGGATTTATGTGTCCACCCATCAACATTCCCGGCAATGCCCTTGACTGATAAATAAATACTTTCAAAGTATAATATCACCAAATTGCTTTTTTGGATGTTGGTTACTCAGAAAAGGAATAAGTTATTGGAATTCTTCCAATTCTACCATTTTAAAGCTTACTTACATGTAAACGATAAAGCACTGTGCTTCCAATTCACTTACCTATGTTGATATGCTCTATTCTTGAGCACTCTTCTAAAAGGAGTTCAACATCAATTTTTCCATCAACATCATTAGGAGCACACAACCACTTCTTTGGATTTGTTGGATTAACGATATTATCTGCAACATTTTTGGGGTCCTTAAAGAGCAGATAAAATGAATCAATCGCAAGACAAAACAAAATTGAAAACAACAAGCATCAACAACAAAAGCAACAATGACACAGTAAGTGATATGGCCAGGTCAGAAAATCGGGCGACTCAGCCACATATTTCTCACTGCAGAAACAATGTTTGGTAGTATTTTTTTACTCTCCTTGGTCATTTTTTAGCAATTTAGCTATATTTCTTTAAAGGAAAGCACTGTCGATATGAGTCAAGGGAGGCTTTTAAGTCAGGTTCATAAACTCTTCAAATGCTGAATACAATGTGGGAAATTGCAGAAATTTGGTTTATAGAAGACAAGTGGCAGAATGTTGCCAAACCTCAAATCCGTTAAAAATTGTAGTTTTGTGATGAAAATTGAAGTAAGTAATATTTCATTATCAATTTTTAAAGAATAACTTGTAATGGTTAATTTTTCGGCAGTGCACTACTTAATTTTAACGTCGCGAATCCTCGCGATATGGACGATGAAATCGCCATAGGCTTAGGCCCCAACCCAAGACAAATGATAGGCTCATAACGAGAGGTGGTGGCAGGCCCACGACACAAGAAAATCTGGAAATAAATCTAGTGGTCCGTTAAGAGGGGGAGGGGGGGTTGAGCCGTTAACGGGCCAATTCTGTTAACTGTGACGAAAATTGTTTGTTGATGATGACACTTAAACAGTCTTTTATCGAATGTACAATACCTAAACATATACCTATAATAACACAATCTTTTATAGAATGTACATATGATGGAAGTGTGAGCAAAGCAAGCAGAAATTTTCTTAAGTCATTTTTTGTTGGGTTGGCTTAAATCAATTCAAGAACTTTGTACATACTAGTCTCTTGCATTTTACCCCATCCTAGAGCCTATCCTTACTCTGCACTGCAGATTGGTGGGTGTGAAATTGGGGCTCCCATAAAGAGCAGATAGTTAAGTTCCTTTTGCAATATGATCTCTTGCAGAGAGGTTTCTCAAGCCTTTAAAGACTATTAAAGACTATTTCGATTAAGATAATCTGTGAGACAGAAAGGAAAACAAACCTCAGAATTAGTCCGTATTACTTTTATTCTGATGGGCGCCATGTTGTTGTTCCCAGCTTGTCGCCGCCAATATTTTCCCGCCAATTTCAAGATGAGACAAACAGCCTCGTTATGGCCTGCCTCGTTGCAATTTGAACTTTGAACTGCCGACTGCCCAACATTTCATTTCATTTCATTTTTAAATATTTATACAGGTAACAAATTTCAGTGTTATAAACTGCTTTACAAATTGACCTGCTTAAAAAAAGATAGCCTAAATTAAAGAAAATTACATTTTATATACAATCCTTAAGGTTACGGTAGACGTTTGTAGCACAAGATTTGGTTTTCTCTCCCCAAAAGCCAAACTATTAGCGGGGTCTAGTTAAACTATACATCATTCGATGCGTAAGAATGTAGGGATTCTAACCATATCAAAATAATTGGCAAAGCTTGTAAAATGATATTTTCCAGGCAACTTTATTGCTTAAGAGAGTATACCTCACTCAAAAGCTATTTTGTACCCTTGCGTATAACGTAACAAAATCTCATTTATATCAGCAGGAAGTGAAGACCCTAAGCTACCAAAGTGTGTCTCAGATTCTTCAAAGTCCTCCTCCCCTTTAAAATATAAACTGTCATAAATTTGCAAATAACTTCTCTGCCCTCCCACAGTTGTATTTGGCTATAAAAGACGGACCAGAGGACATACCAAGATTCTTAGACACACTTTGCTTTCCCCAAGCCTGCTCTGGCAGTGTGCAAAATATGGAGCCATTCGATTGGTCCCTTGGGTACAAAATAGCTTTTTCGTACCTGTACCTAGTGGATTTGTCAGTCCTGAGAAAACGGGATTTTACTGATCGCACTTGCAATGTACACATCAGAGTCATGTCAGCCTCAGTGTAATCCGGGTCAAGCAATTACGGCTTAAAAATCAATTAGCGTTTTTTTTAAATAAACAAAGCGATACATGAACTTGTGATGCTATTTCACACAACCACAAGGGCTCAGGGATTTGCGGAACCACCAGAATGGCACAATCCAAGGCACAATCCAAGATGGAAATAATGCTCGACCAAATGAGGAAGCATGGGTAAGATTATTATTTTCTTAATAACATAATACTGGTGTTTTCTTTTATAAACTTCTTATAGATAAACTACTAAATGCGACAAATAACAAAAAAGTACAGAGCAAAAGTATAGGCCATCTTTAACGAATTTCAGGAATTTGGTACTAGAAATTTAGCAACAAAAATAAAAATCAGATAATTCTTTAACATTAAAATAGCACTTTAGAACGAACGGTGATATCCCCTTTTGAAAATAACATCCATANCCACTATGATACAAAGAATCTACTCCCAACATTAGCAAATCAAAGCATTTCAAAACTAACTTAATAATTTTGGCAGGCATTACAAAAAAAATATTTAGCCAAATCCAAAAATTCTATAGCCATGCTTCAAAAATTCCAACAAATTGTTATTGTTAGCCTGTCAATCAATATTCAGCAAAAACTTTATTTACAGCCTATACATTCATGGATACAACATAAATCAGCTAAATACTGATGTTTGAAGTCGGCCTATACCGTATTTCAAAATGCCAAAAACCATATTCCTTTCTGAAAAGATTTTAGGAATTTGTTGTGTTGACTTACCTGCTCGAAGCAGCTTCTGAATTTCTTAACTGATTTCTCCAAAGTATCATGTTATCCCAAGTTTCTTCCGAAATAAAAAGGTTCAACAAAAACTGCACAACAATGATGTCGTGTGTTGTCTTTGTATGTAGGCCAAGTTTCCTTTTGCTGTTGCCAGAACATTCTTTTATCCAATATCCAACTATCCAACTTTTCAACTGTTGTTGGAACAGTAAGCTTATATTTTTGTTGGTTCAGTCCACAATAACATCACCTTGCAGATTGCATCGGACAATTCTAAACACTGCTTGATTTTTCCATTAAACAGAACGACAAATGACGATTTATTTTTCAAGTAAACAAAACGAGAATGACGAATATTTTCGCGCCAAAGCTGGCTGATGTGAGGTCTGGGTTAGAGAGAAATCGGTCAGGGTGTCAACGCCGTTTCGGACCGATCGACCGAGACTTTAGTACACTGTCGAGACTAAACTCAATCACTTACTAATTAGAAAGGTAATGTGCCCTGAATGTGCCTCATCAATGACTACCACTGCGGCAATATAAAATCAAAGCTCGCCATTTTGTAACGAAATACGATTGTTGTTGTGGTACATGTGTCTTCAAAGCCCCCTCAAAGCCTGAAGTGCTTCGTCCTCGCAGCTTCGCGAATAGTTTGCCGCCATTGCAAAAAACCAATCAGTGGTCCGCAAAATACTATTTCTAGCCTCGAGTTGGCACTGACTGAAATAAGCCAATCATTGGCAAGAAAAATATCATGTGACCACAATGCAGCTCTGTGATTGGTACCACAAGAAGTTGTGGTGAATGGCCTAAATAGGGCCAACTTTTGTGCTGGAAAGCCATGAGTCCTAGTATGAGCGAGTAGGGTGGGTGGGTGGTAGCGATTACTAGGATTCAACGTAATAAGTCTAGAGTTGTTTACCAAAGTCGAAACATTTAAAATTACAATTTCGTAATTCGAACGCGAATCTTCTTCAATTCGAATCAAAAGTTTACTTTCTTGCTTTGGAAAGGATTCCTTTCGAACCATGTCGCATTCGAATTCATTTGCACTGTTTTTGCGGGCGCTAATATCATTTGCGCCCGCAAAATATCATTTGCAGCACTCTGGCTTGAATTTGTGCCCTCGTTTCGTGATCTACCAGAGTGGTTATGCCCGTTTTATGAGTAATAATCGTTGATTTCAGTCGGTGTCTTTGTTTATATCGAACACGGAGACAAAAGAGTAATAAATGATAAGAGTAATAAGTCTGTAGCTGATAATTTATGCAAAACAAAATGGCGCCTGGCTGCCTCAACTGACAGTTAGATCATGAGTCGTAGTTGTAGCGATGTATCAATTCAGGCAAGGAGCGAAACTACGACGATGTAATAAGTCTAGTCGTCGCCCTATCGCCCTCGCCTGCACAGCCCGTACCGTGTGCATTTACCAGACTAATAGACTAGCATGGCACCACAAAACAAAATATCGAACACGGAGACAAAAGAGTAATAAATGATAAGAGTAATAAGTCTGTAGCTGATAATTTATGCAAAACAAAATGGCGTCAAGTGGGTTTTTGGGCCGAAAATTCTCTAAACAAGGGTCATTTTTTGGCAGATTTGCCTTAGACATGGGTCGGTTTGGCTGAAATTGGCAACTGGGTGAGTACTTACTTATTTACATCTTCAAAATTACTTTAGACTTCGGGTTTTCTGACTAAAGCCAGCCTGATGAGGTCAGCAAGGTCAGGCTGAATTTTCAACGCCAAGCCAATGATTCATGAATACATTTGCGTTTTAGAGATACTTTCAAATCGAGGGAAGGTCTATATTCTGCAATAATCTTTCGTGCTCTGAAGCTGTTTTATTCGAAATTCATTGGATTATTTATGACCTAAAAAACTATGATAATAAAATTCAAACGAAGACGAAACAAGGAGTTTCTATTATATTAACGAGGGCCTGTGATCTTGAATCTAAACGTTGAGATAACTTCAGCCTCCCAGTACAATAGGCCTTTCCCATAATTACGTCATCGCCCACGCGGCGCGTGTTGCATTCTGGGACTAGTAGTTAAAACATCTGATCTTGTTGTGTGATTTGTATGGAGGTGTACGGAATGTATGGATGTGTGCGAAGGTAAGAGGCTTAATCTGATAAATATCGAAGGAAAACCTGGACAAATCTAATGAATTTACCAATGAGCACATCCGTAGTTTTTTCAAAACTCCAGTTCGGGGATCAGTGCGACTGAAGTGCAAATATTGTTCGCGGAGGAAGGCGACGAATGTTCAGTACGGCCTGCCTAACGTAAACATAGTGAACGACGATGACTGTGGCATGTTGGCAAAAAAATTCTCTGTTTCTTGATTTATTTGTCGTCCTCTCATTCTGCTCTTTCTTTTTTTTGGTTTTTTGAGCAATAGTGGGGATGTTACTCATGTATGTTTTTGCCCCCCGAGAAAGTGCCTTGAAGAAACTCTGTGGTCTGTGCCCTAACCCTGGGTCCTTGAAGTCCTTTCGCGAAATCATGTCCAGCCAGCAGGTGATCTGGGCACAGCCCCCAGGAAAATGTTTGAGGATACTCACTCTACTTTGGCTTAAAAACCTCCCGATCCGATGTTTGCCGGTGTTAACGTAGAATTTTTAACAATTTTATAACAGTGTTTTCAGAAATTACCATCTCAAGAAAAAAATTTTGGGTAAAAATTATCTCGATCCCATGCTTGCTAGTGCCAAATTGGAAACTTTGACAATTTTCTAACAGTTTCCTATTAATCACCACCGTCAGGAAAATTTTTGCCGAAATACTCTTTATTTTGCCTTAAATCGCTTCTCACAATCTGATGTTTGCCTGCCACCACAACAGAAGCTTTCACAATTCTGTGATAGCTCGTCTAGGAAAATGTTTAATGACGCTAACCTTTACTTTGGCTTAGAACGAATCCTCTCCCAATCACGTTCCAGCATTTCTCAGAAACTTTTTACCCTATCCTACCTATACCCAACCACTTTCACCTTGTTCTTGAAAGAATCTCAAAGACCATCTTTTGACAAAAGTGGGAGTCCAATGCCCGCCTCCCCCTCCTCGTGGTCATGCCTTTGGTTGTTGTAGGTTTTTACAAACAGGCACAAAACGAAGGCTGAGGTCTGAGGTCTGAGGTCTGAAGTCTGAAGTCTGAAGTCTGAAGTCTGAAGTCTGAAGTCTGAGGTCTGAGGTCTGAGGTATGAGGTCTGGAACAAANTTAATGACGCTAACCTTTACTTTGGCTTAGAACGAATCCTCTCCCAATCACGTTCCAGCATTTCTCAGAAACTTTTTACCCTATCCTACCTATACCCAACCACTTTCACCTTGTTCTTGAAAGAATCTCAAAGACCATCTTTTGACAAAAGTGGGAGTCCAATGCCCGCCTCCCCCTCCTCGTGGTCATGCCTTTGGTTGTTGTAGGTTTTTACAAACAGGCACAAAACGAAGGCTGAGGTCTGAGGTCTGAGGTCTGAAGTCTGAAGTCTGAAGTCTGAGGTCTGAGGTCTGAGGTATGAGGTCTGGAACAAAATGATAGAAGGGATCTCGTCAGTCGAACAGAAAAAGAGACAGGTTATGTTTTATGACGCAAAGAAATGCCGATACTGACTTGAGATTGAACTATTTGTTTATTGCGTACAAAGTTAGAATAAATTTTTGAACTTTAAATGATAATTTGTAAAACTGTCATTTAAGTTTGAATTTCATTCACGCATTGGCGAAGCCTGTTTCACGGCATAACGCAACTAAAACTCTCATATCACGCTTCACGCAGGAATCTCAATTCACGAAATCACGCACGAAAAATCGAGATTTCACGCACGGACATATGGCCAATAATGCATCAATGCATCACACAAAAATATGGGGGGGGCCCTCCAGAAAGCACTTACATTTTAGTTGAAACTTCCCTGTTTCGCAACTGTTTTCAGGTTTCTTCAACTCGCTTTAGCCCATACCTTTGTCATAATGTGAACAGAAGCCGAGTCCGATGTGAAAATGAAGACGTTACAATAGCTATCTGGTATATCGTGAAATTTACAGGCAGATCTTATCAAAAATTCTCACTGGAACTGTCTCACGAAATGACAAAAATAATAAGATCCACGAGGGAATTCAACTATATAGGCTCGCTCCATATTTAAGCCTTGCTACGGCCTAGATTGGCGTCTTAGATCACAGGAGGCCCAATGTATAGCCTTTGCATATACTCTAACGGATGAATTGTCAAGATCTTATCTTAGAATCTCTTGTTGACAGTACATTTGAAGGTTTCTTGCCTATAATTCATATGACAGTTATTTCGTCTTTTTTTGTCCTTGCTCTTGGCCAAGCAAATACAGCGCCTCCAAGAAGGCTGGCCATCAATGTGTATTTAGTAATAAAATATTTTGAGTCCCGTCTGTTTTTGAATTGCGTTACTGTACTGCAGTATCTATGTATAATATAAAGAAAAGGAGCGCAACTAATTTCCAAACAAATCAGCAGCAACTGTTTTCTTTTCACTCGTGTTGCATCAATATTGATCCAAACATGCAATATGACACATCAAATTGTTGCTAATTTATCAGGCAACATTCTTAGATAGCTTTCTGCTTGAATGTTTGGCTAGTATGCAGTTTAGCGGACACACTTTTAACATTTCCATGTGTTCGAATTTTATATCGATGTTTGGGTGGAAAATGCATCAGTACTTAGACTGAAGTATACTTACTGAACTAGCGGGGGTTTGGGGGTGGCAGCCCCCAAAATTTTTAACCAAAAGAAGATATCGATCACCGGTTCCTGCTGCAGTTTTACAATCTCGTCCCCAGAGTGAGCTCGTTGCTCTACCTCTACTCTGGGATACAAGTGGCCGTTCTGCAATTTGATTGGCTATTGGAAAACAATAGATTACACAAACTATTACTCGAAAACTTACTAATTATTTTTCATTTCGATTATTTATTTATTTATTCGAATTTACTTCAAGATTTTTCAAAAACACTCTCCAAGTAATATTGTCAAAAATCTAGAATGGCCTGACCAATTTTAGTGATATTAACTTCAAGATCTAAGATAGCCTTTTTGCTGCAAAATGCTTGGTGGTTTCTGTCACTAATACATCACTAATTCATTCACTAATTGATGAATTAGTGAATTCTGTCACTAATTCATCATTGTACGCTTTGGCAAACGCCGATACATCATTTTGTGGCACCCTATATGTAATTACGGAAAATCTCTAAAATAAACTGATACCTTTCCACCTTTCGAATTCGTAATATTCTAGAACTCCCGTATTTGAAATGTTTTGGATTGGACATTAAAATGTACAGGGTGTCCCATAAAATTTGCGCCTCATTTGCATTGCTGCTTTGGAGGAGCTGTCATTTCAGTGTTTTTAGGAAAGGCTTCAACTTAGAGTTGGAGACTTTATCTGAGTAACTTAGACGAATAATAGTAACGTAGTGTTACAAGAAAGTCAAAATCAGAAATTGCTTCAACACGAGAGACCTCTCACTTCTTTACACAACCTTAATCCTTAAAATGGAAATTTAAGTGTCAAGAAATTTCAAGTTAGCATCTTTAAAAAACAAAAAACAAAATAAGTAATATGTGGCCACTGGCAAACAATACGTAGATTTACTTTGTCAAAATAAAGATTATGAGCAACTGCATATTTTCTGATTTTGTTAAAGAGATTACCTGATAGACACATATGACATTGCATGTTTGATTTGATTTGATTTTGATTTTATATTCTTTAACCACGGTAACCCCGTCAGCTAAGGCTGCTTTTCAGGGGGACGTGCCAAAAAATTTACAATTTACAATTTAATACATGTAAAACTAAAAAATTAATAACCTAATTACAAAGCCGAAATCTAGAAATAAATACATTGTGGTCATACTCATAATCGATGCTTAAAATCATATAGATAGGGTGCTTGCTTGACCTTAGGTTCAAGACTGTTCCAAAGGTGCGCACAACGATACCAGAATGATTTCTGCCCAATTGTCGTTTTCATAAGATGGACGCGCAAGTGAGTTAAAAAAAAAACATTCGAGAGATACGTAGGTGCAAGACCATTTATGGATTTGTAAACGATGCTCGCTGTCTCTCGTTTGATAATTTCAGAGATAGTTCGCCACTTTAGCTTCTGTATCAGGGCATCAGCAGGTGCATTATAACTACTATTGGTCACAATTCTGGCAGCGCGATTTTGTAATTTTTACAGTGTAAGTCGCCTGCTGTGTAAAGTCTCCTGCTGCACATTTCAACTTCTAAAACGCCAGATCTTTTAAATCATTGCTTATATACAATTATTTGAGCATGCATGCAAATTTTATGACTTTGCAAGTACTTTGGAAATAAATAAACCATGCTAAGAAGTTCTGTTGCAATACTATATAGATTTTGGCATTGATGGTGAATATAGGACGCTGTAGTTTTGAAGCAACCTCTGATTCCGACTTTCTTGTACCAAAATGTTGCAATTGCTTGTCCGATGTACTCAAACAAGGTCTCCAAATCTGAGACTACGTTCACACGATGCCGGCACATTTTGAAAACGGTGAAAAATGTTACGTATAGGCCTCCCGGTTCACACGAAAACGGCACATGTTTTACCGGCAGATTTTGAAAACGGCAGATTTTGAAAACGGAACTCTAACCGGCACATTTTGAAAACGGCATCGTGTGAACACTCGAAAACGACCAAAACGGAACATTTTTCGACTCTTTCAAAACGAGGCTGATTGATTCTTTAGGTGTAGGTACATTTCTTTGGCATCGAATTCTTTGGGAGATCGCAACAAGTTTGTTACTGTCAAATTTCCTACCGTTTTCAAATTATGCCGGTATCGTGTGAACGCTAGCTAAAATTTTGCTACCTTCACATTTTTCACCGTTTTCAAAATGTGCCGGCATCGTGTGAACGTAGTCTAAGTTGAAGCCTTTCTGATACAACAAGTTTTAAAAAACGAGACAACTGAAATTGTAGCTCCTCCACAGTCTCCATTCAAAAGGGGCTGAATATTTTGTAATCTTAAATTTCGGAGATCGCTTCTGAAATGAAATTAGTCTGAAACTTCCGTTCTAATGTACTAGCGATATCTTATTTTCATTTCTGAGAATATGATGCCTCCATAACAGTTTTTTAACGGAAACCAAGACATGTACGTTGGCATTGTCTCATATTCCTCACAATCCATTGGTTTATTTAAATCTGGAAAAATGTTATTCAAGTTTCCGGCGAAGCAATGTCGATGCCACCATGCACCTACATATTTGATTGCACAGTTAAGATGATGTAGGTCATTGTCTCGATCCTTCGTCGTGAACTGCATGCCATTGGCATAAAATCTTTTATCAGGTAGCAATGAGGTCATTCCGTCTCCTGCTGTACTATTGGTATTATACCCGCTTATCGTTAAGGCATAGTTTGAATGTGCACTTGCTACAGAAAAAGAGCTATATTCTGCAAAATATGTCACATCAGGCTCTTCTCTATGTCTGATATCGACCCTAAGGATAGCATTCCTGTTACCAGTAAGAACATAAAGCATATGTAGACCAATCCAGTAATTTCCAGATAATGTACCAAACCCGGTCTCATAGTCATTCCAAAGTCTATCAAAGCTGGTTGAATTATCTAATCTTCGTTGTATAACAAGCCATCCATTATTTGCTGTTTCTACGTCACAGTAAACAGGCATTACTTCTAAGCTCTTTGGATTTGGGGTTATGAAGTAAATTCCACTCTGTACGCCTTTGGATGTTGGTACACTCTCGCAATCTGAAAAAACTGATAGTAAATATTGCTAGTAAAATAGTAATAGTAAGACACTAGCATAGGGCTCAAATCTTTAAAAAGGTGGGTGTGAAATTCTATTACATTTTTCTTTGAATTAAATGGCTAGAAAGGAACTTAGGGTAAATTGCTGTAAATCTGTCGTGGAAATTTTTTGATATCTAGAATATTTTTAAAATGGCAGCATTTATTATATTTGAGGTTGTGACGTCATCAAATTTCTAAATCCTAAACCAGATAAGAGACGGACTTCTGCTTGCCACCATATTGTAGACCTTCATAAACTATGGTTTTCTTGAAGATTGTATCATTTTTCCTCTATTGATTTAGGATTTACGGCAATTTCAATTTTTTTTTAAATTTTCCATGAATTCTTTCAAAAAAAATAAAAATGCCGCCATTTTGAAAATAATAAAGATATCAANATATTGTAGACCTTCATAAGCTATGGTTTTCTTGAAGATTGTATCATTTTTCCTCTATTGATTTAGGATTTACGGCAATTTCAATTTTTTTTTAAATTTTCCATGAATTCTTTCAAAAAAAATAAAAATGCCGCCATTTTGAAAATAATAAAGATATCAAAAAATTTCCACGACAGATTTACAGCAAAGTGCCTTAAGTTCCGTTCAAACCATTCAATTCAAAGAAAAATGTAACAGAATTTTACACCGACCTTTTTAAAGATTTGAAAGATTTGAGCCCTATGCTTAAGACACTAACAGTCCCGGGTGGAACAAAAAAGAACTTCACATGTTTGAAAATTCGTCATGCGTAGAATACTTGAGGTATTGGAATCAATAAATGTTTTTTTGATACACGAAAGGCAGAAATACTTTTGGGATTTTTAATCTATTTTTCGGAGTATTGGAAATATAGGTAAAACTTAATTTGAGAAAAATCAGTCACTTCAAAATGCATGAAAAGAGGCCTTAAACCCTCAATCAAAATTATGAACAATCTCCTCACTCAAACACATTTCATTCCCCTCAAGAGTTAAGAATGAAATCTTTATAAAAGCAATAACGTATTTGATCTGATACTTTTGTAAAAATCACTTTTTAAGCCTCGAGGGAAATAAAATGTCGTTGCATGTTGCTCTAAGTGGGGAGATTACTTATCTCTTTCCACGCATTTCGAAGTAAAGGAATTTTCATACATCCAATTTTACCTATATTACAGTGCTCAGAAAAATAGGAGAACAATCACTAAAAATGCTTCAGCCTTTTGGCTATCCATCGAATTTTGTTCATTCCAATACCTCAAGTATTCTCCGCATAACGAATTTTCAAACATGTGCAGTTCTTTTTTATCCATCGGGTATATGCTATAAAAACTTCCTGACGCGGCGGAGCGACGGGGGGAGGGGGAAAGGGGGGGAGGGCAAATCTCCCCAATTTGTCTCCGAGGGCAGTCTTCCAATTCGTCTAAATCCATTGAGGAAGTGTCTAAGTAGGTGTTAAAATAGCTATCTTTAGGAGTTTGATAGACAAATAAGGGCGTTTTCCAACAGTAAAAAAGGCGTGTCCTAAAAATTTGTCCCGGTAGCTACGCCCCCAGACCCACATCTTTGTTCGTCCCCTCCAGTCTATTGCCGCTGGCGCCGCCACTATCCTGACGATGTTTAATGTTTGATTTGAATTGATGATGGGGCAATCCGATTGCGAGCCAGCTGATCATGTTCATCATCATCATCATCATCATCATATCATATCATATCATATCATATCATATCATATCATATCATATCATATCATATCATATCATATCATATCATATCATATCATATCATATCATATATTTATTTACAGTAGGCTTATAAAATGGAATAGCTAATTTACAATCATATCATATCATATCATATCATNTTCGTCTAAATCCATTGAGGAAGTGTCTAAGTAGGTGTTAAAATAGCTATCTTTAGGAGTTTGATAGACAAATAAGGGCGTTTTCCAACAGTAAAAAAGGCGTGTCCTAAAAATTTGTCCCGGTAGCTACGCCCCCAGACCCACATCTTTGTTCGTCCCCTCCAGTCTATTGCCGCTGGCGCCGCCACTATCCTGACGATGTTTAATGTTTGATTTGAATTGATGATGGGGCAATCCGATTGCGAGCCAGCTGATCATGTTCATCATCATCATCATCATCATCATCATCATCATCATCATCATCATCATCATCATCATCATCATCATCATCATCATCATCATCATCATCATCATCATCATCATCATCATCATCATCATCATCATCATCATCATATATTTATTTACAGTAGGCTTATAAAATGGAATAGCTAATTTACAGCTAATTAAGGCCTACTATTTACAGTTAATATAATTTACAACTTAATAAGATAAAACCATCAAAATGAAAAATGTACCGAGTCAGAAAAAACGTAGGGCGTTTAGCAAGCCATATTTTTGTAAAAACAAGTCAAATCTAGAGTTTTGAAGTTTTATATTGCAGAAGAAAGATTGAATTAGTTAAAGAAATTTAGTTTGATAAAATCGGTAATTTCTTGCCTTATTTATTTGCGATTTTGTGCTATAGCCATTTTGGTGAAAAGTATTGCTAGAAAAAGAACTTTCAGCTTACCAACAATGACAATTTAAATGACTAGTCCCCAAGGGATACAACTTGAGCAACATTAGCTTTTCCTTTTGTGCTTTAACACAATGTATGCGTAATGCGTTGTTTTAATTTTTTAGGTATAGAAACAGAATGTTTGTCATGGTTTAGAAGGTCACGCGTGCATGAACATGAATATGAATCTCATTGAAGGCCTAGTTT
The DNA here is from genome assembly GCA_004194415.1 of Aurelia aurita. NCBI lineage: Eukaryota > Metazoa > Cnidaria > Scyphozoa > Semaeostomeae > Ulmaridae > Aurelia > Aurelia aurita. Next base: position 42,650 of record REGM01000096.1, read on the forward strand.
AGCAATCTTGCAAAACACCATTTTGCTAAAATCGCTCGTAATTCTGGAACGAAATGATCGATCTCGACCAAACAAATTTTCATATCTACGTTAGCTTTTCTTCTATGCATCGAACTTGAAAGAAACGAATTTGCAAATTACATTGCATCAATAACAATCAGCAAACACCCCACGTTTTTTCTGACTCACCCGGTATAATACAAGATAGAATAGAAGACATCTATCCTGTTAGAAACCCAACTTTTGGGATGTATAATTTACAGAACCTACAGTTGCATTTATCAACATTCCAGCATCTAATTTGTTTTTTGAAAATAGGAAGGCTTTGATTGTTTTATTTCTTGCGATAAAAGCTGCGACAGTTTATTTCCAAGGTAAGTAGTGGACTCAACTCCAAAGGACGTGGTTCGTACCTCGGGAGTTGAGGGTCATTGCCATGCCTTAAATTGTAGCTAATATTTCACTGCATAAATATGTCCTTCATGAATGGTGGATTCAAATCGCATTTTGTTTTATAACTTTCATTCATTAGCAACTGTAGGTGTCTTACATGGATTGGCACAGAATTAGTCTGGTCCAAGAGAAAACCAAAATCATTCCCGTAGTCTTTGTATGCAATGCGTAATTCCCTTTCATGAATATGATTTATTCTATAACTCACAGTTCTATCATACCGCGTGAGTCAGAAAAAATGTGGGGCATTTAACAAGATATATTCTGGTGAAAAACAAGTCAAATTGGGAATGTGAAGTTTTTTATTGCAGAAGAAAGATTGGATTAGTTTTAGAAATTTGGTTTGTTAAACTCGGTCATTTGTTTCCATATTTATTTGCAATTTTGTGATGTAGCCATTTTGGTGAAAAGTATCGCTTGTAAAAGAACTTTTAGCTTGCTAACAATGACAAATAAATGACTGGTCCCCTAGGGATACAACATAAGCAAAATTAGTTTTTCCTTGTGTGCTCTATCACAATGCATGCCTTGTTTAAAGTTGTTGGTAGAGAAACAATATGATTGTCATGGTTTAAAAGGTCACACGTGCATGCAGATGAATCTAATCGGAGGTCTATTTTAGTAATCTTGCGAAACACCATTTTATTAAAATCGCTCGTAATTCTAGAACGGAAAGACCGATTTTCGACCAAACAAATTTTCATATCTAAGTTAGCTTTTCTTCTATGCAATGAACTTTAAAGAAACGAATTTACAAATTAAATTGCATCAATAAAACTTGAGAAACACCCCACGTTTTTTCTGACTCTCCGGGTAGAACATCCAAAAAAGCGGACAGTAGCTTTGACATGTTGTTTGAAAGAAAGCGATTGATCAAAAGTTACGCCGAGAAGATTTTCCGCATACAGCCGCTGCTCGAGAAAGGCGAAAGCCGAATGCTGTTGTGCCAAAAATTTATGATGAGTAATATCAGCCAGTGTAGTCTAATGGTTATGGCGCTGGAGCGAAAGTGTGGAGAGCGTTGGTTCAACCCCCCGCGCTGGCTGATATTATCTCGGTGAATTTCCTGACAAAATTTTATTAAAATTGCCATACCTACAAAAGAGAGACTGCCGGTGTCCAAAAGAAATAGATAGATTTGGTCGGCCTCGCGATGAGAATTTAATTTAACTTGAATCAATCCGAAATAATTATTAAAACATTTCTCGATAGTTAACTTGTATGATACATTGTTTGTTGATATTGGTGCTTCGGGAGTTGAACTCTTGTATATGTTTAGTGTAATGGCCGCAGGGAAGATATGAATTTTTGTGATCCCTGTGGTATCGTATTTGTATTGTTAAATGTTTGTGATGTTTTACGACAGTTAAACAAAATTCTTTTATCTTCAAACTTCACATTTTCCTCTCCAAACAAGTGCTGTCGAATTTTTGCTTGATGTAATTCATGAAGCACAAAGAATAAGTCGACAATAGACTTGGTAAAATTTGGAACAAGACGACAAAAATTAGAAACTGCACAATAACTGAGTTCTATAATACTCCCAAAAAGTAGACAGACAAAAAATGCTTTTAGCTTTAAAGTTTGTATTTCTCATCTAAGCATTGTCAAACAGGCATCAATCGAAAGATCTCAAAGAGCGCAGTTTGAAAATCGCAAGATATTTGAGTTTGAGGAAAGAAAAGGGGGTGCAGTCCCCTGGGAATTCTAGCAACTGGTTCGTTTCAAATCGCACGATCATCAATCTTGCATGATATGAGAGCCCATTATTTTCTCATATTAAATGAAATTTCTATCTTTGCTAACATTGCTTTAGTGAAGAAAAGTCACCCAATGCTATGCGCAGACTGCGTAAGAAATCTAAAGGGTGAGCTAAAAAAGATTCCCCACTATGTAAAATTCATAGCAGCAAAAGTGGTTAATGGATTTGAATGAATCGAATTCTACTTAAAAACCTAAAAACCGAAGTGTTTTTTTTATTTTTCTGGCGGTTTTATAAAGACTGAAAATATAGGTAAATTTGATTTTACAAAAATTCCTTGCTTGTGAAATGCTCGAAAAAGGGCGTAAACACTTGATCAAACCGCAAGGAATCTCTTCATACAGAACAATACTCAAGGGTATTTCAACTCTCTCAAGAGCTTTAAGAAATAGATTTTCGAACAAATATTGAAGTTTTTAACTTTCAATTTCAATGATATCTCATACCGTAAGAATAATACTTTCTTTATTGTTCAGTGAGACGAGTTTCTTTACGATTTGATCAAATATTTTAGGCCCTTCGTAAAGTCAAATTTACCTATGTTTTCAGTGCTCATAAGAACAAGCAAAATTTTCAAAAATATTTCAATCTCTCGGCTATCAATCATAATTCGATTCATTGCAATCCATCCAGTACTCTTTGTGCTATGAATTTTCAAATGCGGAAACATTTTCTTGCTCACCTGGCATTTTAACTCGCTGGAATTGTAGAATTATTACGACCATTTGTACAAATCACCAATCTTTCAAATGATGCTTTGACACAGCTTTTGATATATGGTGATCAAGACCTTTCAAATGACTTGAACAGAAATATACTCGAAATGACTTTACGTTTCATCCACGAAACTGGTCGGTTTGATTAAGATCTTTTGAAACTTCAGTACTAAACAGCCACCAAGTCCCTTAACGTAAATGTTCTTTTTCTTTGTAAATTCTGTTTCACATTAGATGTCAGGCATTGTATCCAAAAATACAAGAACGAGCTTGCGCTCTTGTCAATACTTCATCCTCCACAAACCTGACCCGTCATCTAATGTCAGACAGAATCTAGTATAGTATCCATTAGTTTTAAATCCTTAGTAGTGTAGTTTATATGTTTTAGCATTTATTAGTATTTAATCGTTTAGGTGTAACATGTTTTGTAGTTGTATACTTATTTGTAATCTAGTTGCATGTTTTATGTAATGGCCGGGGGGTAGTCATAGTCTTTTGCTCTCCCTGGTGTCGTCCCTGTAGTGTTGTATAGTTGTATAGTAATTAGAAGGTATAGTAGGTAGTAACATTTATTGTAAAATTTTAGATGAATATAAAAAAAAAAAAATNTATTTTCTCATATTAAATGAAATTTCTATCTTTGCTAACATAACATTGCGCAGACTGCGTAAGAAATCTAAAGGGTGAGCTAAAAAAGATTCCCCACTATGTAAAATTCATAGCAGCAAAAGTGGTTAATGGATTTGAATGAATCGAATTCTACTTAAAAACCTAAAAACCGAAGTGTTTTTTTTATTTTTCTGGCGGTTTTATAAAGACTGAAAATATAGGTAAATTTGATTTTACAAAAATTCCTTGCTTGTGAAATACTCGAAAAAGGGCGTAAACACTTGATCAAACCGCAAGGAATCTCTTTATACAGAACAATACTCAAGGGTATTTCAAATCTCTCAAGAGCTTTAAGAAATAGATTTTCGAACAAATATTGAAGTTTTTAACTTTCAATTTCAATGATATCTCATACCGTAAGAATAGTACTTTCTTTATTGTTCAGTGAGACGAGTTTCTTTACGATTTGATCAAATATTTTAGGCCTTTCGTAAAGTCAAATTTACCTATGTTTTCAGTGCTCATAAGAACAAGCAAAAATTTCAAAAATATTTCAATCTCTCGGCTATCAATCATAATTCGATTCATTGCAATCCATCCAGTACTCTTTGTGCTATGAATTTTCAAATGCGGAAACATTTTCTGGCTCACCTGGCATTTTAACTCGCTGGAATTGTAGAATTATTACGACCATTTGTACAAATCACCAATCTTTCAAATGATGCTTTGACACAGCTTTTGATATATGGTGATCAAGACCTTTCAAATGACTTGAACATGAATATACTCGAAATGACTTTACGTTTCATCCACGAAACTGGTCGGTTTGATTAAGATCTTTTGAAACTTCAGTACTAAGCAGCCACCAAGTCCCTTAACGTAAATGTTCTTTTTCTTTGTAAATTCTGTTTCACATTAGATGTCAGGCATTGTATCCAAAAATACAAGAACGAGCTTGCGCTCTTGTCAATACTTCATCCTCCACAACCCTGACCCGTCATCTAATGTCAGACAGAATCTAGTATAGTATCCATTAGTTTTAAATCCTTAGTAGTGTAGTTTATATGTTTTAGCATTTATTAGTATTTAATCGTTTAGGTGTAACATGTTTTGTAGTTGTATACTTATTTGTAATCTAGTTGCATGTTTTATGTAATGGCCGGGGGGTAGTCATAGTCTTTTGCTCTCCCTGGTGTCGTCCCTGTAGTGTTGTATAGTTGTATAGTAATTAGAAGGTATAGTAGGTAGTAACATGTATTGTAAAATTTTAGATGAATATAAAAAAAAAAAAATTTAACTTTGTTTTTTGTACGATACATTCTGCGTGAAGGCTCTCTAAAGTAAAGCAGGTCAGCTTTAGTGAAATTGCAATGAACATTAAATTTGAATTGCTTTGCTGAAACAATGATGTCGATTATTTATGGGTGTGCATGCACTTCAAGAAAAGTATTGTTATTTTTGTGTACAAAGTCTGCGATCAGGCTACCTAAACTGAGGCAGGTCATACTCAATAAAGTTGTAATATTGCTGGCATTGCTTGCTAAAACAGGGATCTAAAGTCTAATGTTTATACAAAATTTGGAATAAGCTTATTGCAATTTCTGGTTCCATTGTCAAGGTTGCAAGCAGAATACCTGAATTAAAGCATGTCAGACTCACGAAAGTTGTAATGTTGCTGGCATTGCTTGCTAAAACATTGATCTAAAGTCTAATATTTATACAGAATTCTGATTAAGGTTATTGCAATTTTCTGGTTCCATTGTCAAGGTTGCAAGCAGAATACCTGAATTCAAGCATGTCAGACTCAATAAAGTTGTAATGTTGCTGGCATTGCTTGCTAAAACAGGGATCTAAAGTTTAATGTTTATACAGAATTTTGAATAAGGTTATTGCAATTTTCTGGTTCCATTGTCAAGGTTGCAGGCAGAATACCTGAATTCAAGCATGTCAGACTCAAGAAAGCTGTAATGTTGCTGGCATTGCTTGCTAAAACAGGGATCTGGGGACTAATGTTTATACAGAATTTGGAATAAGGTTATTGCAATTTTCTGGTTCCATTGTCAAGATTGCACGCAGGCTGCCTAAAGTCATGCAGAACAGACTCAACAAAGTTGTAATGTTGCTGATATAAACTCTAGTGTTTGTATATAATTAATAATAAGGTTATTGTAAATTTTGGTTTCATTGTCGAGTCTGCACACAGGCCCTAGTTCAGATTAAATGCAATTGCAATGGTTTGCTGGTATTTCTTTGATGCAACATTAATCTATGGTACAGTTTTAAGAACTCGTTGAGACAAAAATGTGGCGTACCACAAACATTTGCCTACACAACAGCAGCTATTCTATTACTACCAAGCCATATAATCATCCCTCACTCCCAAGAACAATGTTGTAAGATATATCTTAGATACCGAAATTGACATTGTTTACGATTTATTGTTGCCTGCCAAAAGTGGGAACTGTTTTGGCACGCCCGGTAAATATTGCAAGGAAGGATTTCAAAATCTAAAAAATCGTATGAACTAACCTTGAGTACAATGGAGTCCTATTTGATTTGATTTGCAAGTATGACAGTGATATCCTTGGCAGTCACACGTGTCTTTACATAATTCATTTCCACAAGGACGTAGTCTTTTGCAAGTATCTCCAACATGCAATATAAAACAATTGAGAAATAAGCGAAGTCTTTAGGTTATACTTGACTTGTTACTTAAAGCCTTTTGACTTCCAGGAACTGCAGACTTAGTAAAATATTTTCATAGGGCTTGTGCAGTCACCATCAAATCGCAAGAAAGAAACGTATTGGCAAAAAATTCTAAGTTCCGTTAATGCATAAAATTTTTCCAAAATATAATTTTTAAAGCAAGCATTTAAACAGTTGTTGGTAATTTTGCCGATAATCTTTGAAAAAGTGCTTTTAACCCTATCAAGCCTAGGGTATTTGATGCTCTAGGAAGACTAGGGCTGATTCGGGCCCCTACTTTATTTCTGTTCTGTAGAATATAGAGCCATGAAACGTGGCATGTGTATAGTACATCATGAGATAAACCTAAAAATGGAATCTATTTTTAGATATGTCACGTGACCTCCTCATGACGTCACAATGTTTCAATTTCAAAATCATAAGGGTTCAGTACTAAAACATTTCAATTGCTGATTACCAGAAAACGAAAAGCAGTAAGGATATCAATCTACTTTTTATGTATTTTATGGTCAAATTGCATTCGCTTTGTAAACAAAATTTATTAAAAAATGTTTACGTTATCACACAAAAATTCAAAGAATGTACGCATGCACATTGCATAAATACGGCGATTTACTCGTCCAAATTTCAAAATAAGTAGTTAGTTCGATAGAGCATCTAAAATAAGTTAAATTCCTAGCTTCACATTGATTTCTCACGTTTACTTTAGATTTTATTAGGGTTTATTCAAAATTTGTGGTTGACTTCTTTTGAAAATGAGTTTTGTTTACCACCTGGAATGAATTTCATTTTTCTAAAAAAATATTCTTCGGTGTAAGAAAGATATAAAATAAAAGTCANCAAAATAAGTAGTTAGTTCGATAGAGCATCTAAAATAAGTTAAATTCCTAGCTTCACATTGATTTCTCACGTTTACTTTAGATTTTATTAGGGTTTATTCAAAATTTGTGGTTGACTTCTTTTGAAAATGAGTTTTGTTTACCACCTGGAATGAATTTCATTTTTCTAAAAAAATATTCTTCGGTGTAAGAAAGATATAAAATAAAAGTCAGAAAGTTACAGAGTGGTAAGTGCAGTTATTACGGATATACAGCAGAAAAGCTGCTAGGGGGGCTGATTCGGCCCCCTAGGCTTGATAGGGTTAAATTACATATGCTTACCATACTAGAAGTGTAATTTGTTGACAAAAATGTCCATCCATTTTCAATTTGAAGAACTGCATCTGCATCTTGGCTGTCTTCGCTTGTTTTACTATTCAGCTGACACATTGTATTCCCATGGGCTTTGTAGTTTATTGACTTGCATTTCTCATTAAAAAGACATTGCATTTTACAATCTGTCAAATATACATGAGGTAATTCTTCGATTACGAAGCCTTTGAGTGCCATGTTGCTGATAACCACACTAAATTTGGCAGTACTCTTGCAAGGAAGTCGGAGAATAAATGCAAAGATTCTCATCGTTTGTTGTGTGAATGTCAAGAAAGATCTACCGATGAAAATTAGAAATCAAAATATGGACAGGAAATTGTAGGGTAAAAGGTGACTCAGCTCAACTCTGCTTTCCACTTTTGACATCCGTTATGATAACATAGACGTAAAATCTTAGGCGTCAAATCTTAAAGAGCCTAGTGTATATGGCTATTGCATCTATCTTTTGATTGAATGGCTTGAAAGAAACTTTAGCTATACTTTGCACCAATTCTACCATAACTTTTCTGAAATCTTGAATATTTTCAAAATTACGGCGTATTATATATTTCAGCTCGTTTTGGGGTGCGATGTCATAAGATTTCAAAATTGCAAACAAGAAGAGTGAAAGACTTGTACTTTTAACCATATACGTAGTAGTCGTAGTAGACATTCATTTTCTTGAAAACAATTCCATGTTTCCTCAAAATTACAATGGTTTTTAAAGTTTTTTATTTTTAAACTTTTCTTGAATTCTTAAACAAGAAGAAAAAGCTTTCTAATTCTGAAAATATTGAAGATCTCAGAAAAGTGGTAGAATTATAGTAAAGTACCTGAAGCTCCTTTCAAGCCATTCAGTCCAAAGAAAGAACTTATAGCCTTTTACGCAAATCTTTTTAAAGATTTGACACCAATGCTCCTTTGGTCCTAAAAAACTTTTAATGAAGCAGTAAATTCATTACTGGACATTATCAAAGTGTTGCCTTTATTTTGGGATATCCGCTATACCAGTGTCTCGGTGTTTGCCGAACCGTACAATCATGAATTATGCATCAATCTGAATGCACTACCTATTTATTTTTAAACTTTTCTTGAATTCTTAAACAAGAAGAAAAAGCTTTCTAATTCTGAAAATATTGAAGATCTCAGAAAAGTGGTAGAATTATAGTAAAGTACCTGAAGCTCCTTTCAAGCCATTCAGTCCAAAGAAAGAACTTATAGCCTTTTACGCAAATCTTTTTAAAGATTTGACACCAATGCTCCTTTGGTCCTAAAAAACTTTTAATGAAGCAGTAAATTCATTACTGGACATTATCAAAGTGTTGCCTTTATTTTGGGATATCCGCTATACCAGTGTCTCGGTGTTTGCCGAACCGTACAATCATGAATTATGCATCAATCTGAATGCACTACCTATTATTTTAAAACAAAAAGACTAATGTAGATGCAGAAATTTATTGCACTAAAATTGGTCATATCGTCCTGGATGTACAGACAATTTTACTTGGAAGCTAGTTCTGAAACTCTCGAGAAAGGTAAAAATTACGATAAAATCATCTCATTTTCAGCTTTATTATGATAACAATTGCATCAATTATTTTCTTAGGAACTTGAATAAGCAATTCATATACATTTACACGCAAGAGGTACATACATGTCATTAGATTTTGCTCCTTGTAGGATGACCATGCCTTTTTTAGTTTGTTGAAGCTGAAGCTTGGGAATAACGTTATCCAAATTTTTAGTTCTCTTACGAGTATGTTAAAAAATAACCCCAAAGCAGAATAGCTCGTAACTCTAGAACGGTGTGAATGACCGATTTTAGTCAAATAAATGTCTTCATCTTATTTAAGATTTTTGCTGCAAAATGATTGGAATTTCATTCAAATCGATGAATAATTCATGATAGTACATTTTGGCAAACGCCGATACATCATTTTGGGACACCCCGTACATTTCTACAATTCAAGAACAATGCTATCGAAAAATTTCCCCCAAGAGGATGATCAATATCATCGTCTGTTTTATGATTTGTATAGTTATCGCAAGGAAAACAACTTCGTTTGATGAGTTTACAGTAGTATTGAATTTCATCTTTTAAACATCAACAGTCACATCTTTCGTGTATGAAAGCTATGTTTTTACAATGGCATTTCATAAATCTAAAATTTGAAAAGTAAGAAAACAAAGTTAAACTTAACTATTAAAGAAAGTACCAGAATAGTAAAAAATCTGCATATTTCTAAAATCATCAAAATTTCATTATATTACGGATCAAGAAATCATTCATGTACATTTGTGTCAAGGACCAGATTAATTTTAGACACATTGCAAGTTATTAAAGAATGTACCTGATTAGTAAAAAAGCATGCACCTTCTGAAAAATCATCATTATATTACCAATCAGGAAAACGTTTTATGAGCATTTGTGTCACGGACCAAATTAATCAGGTATGTATATATATTGCAAAAGTTTGCAATGGTTTGATTTTGTGGGTTTTTATTCTTTTAGCTAACTGCTACCTGGTTTTGAAGTATACACCGAACTCACAAGAAATGATTATCAAATTAAATTTTCTTGCTGCACTACAAAACAAAACAAAACAAAACAAAACAAAACAAAACAAAACAAAACAAAACAAAACAAAACAAAACAAAACAAAACAAAACAAAACAAAACAAAACAAAACAAAACAAAACAAAACAAAAAAAAACAAAACAAAACAAAACAAAACAAAACAAAACAAAACAAAACAAAACAAAAAAAAAACAAAACAAAACAAAACAAAACAAAACAAAACAAACCCAAAAAAAAAAAAAACAAAACAAAACAAAACAAAAAAAAAAAAAACAAAACAAAACAAAACAAAACAAAACAAAACAAAACAAAACAAAACAAAACAAAACAAAACAAAACAAAACAAAACAAAACAAAACAAAACAAAACAAAACAAAACAAAACAAAACAAAACAAAACAAAACAAAACAAAACAAAACAAAACAAAACAAAACAAAACAAAACAAAACAAAACAATTGTGCAATTACAATTGTGATAATTGTGATAATTGTGATAAATGCAATTACTGATACAATTGTGATAATTGTGATAATTGCAATTACTGATACAATTGTGGTACAAAACAAAACTCTGTTCAAAGTACAATTATTTATGCTGTATTTGTTTGTTTTACAACTTAAATTGATTTCTTGTGTCCTTGATGAAGCTCTTATGTTGTGCAGGACTGGGACTTTCGTTTCAAATCACAAATTTTAGCTTTCTGACTAAAAATGTAATGTTTTATAAAGTAATTTGCTCAAAATATGGTTATTATGCCTTAATTAGGTCGTTTGTCTCCTTGAAAAACAAATTAAGGACCATCTATTAAAGATATTTGATCTTTGACACAAATACAGAACCATTACATTTATAGATTGGTACATCATCTAGTTTGGTGATTTGCCAAAATGGTGTAAGTTGTGTATTTTGACCCGGTAGGGTGCCGGCGGTGGTAATCGGACACTTAAGGAAAACAGATTTTTTCACAAGAAAACTAAATCACAGACAAAAACCAAATTAGCAGGTGACTGGAAATATTTTCCCAAAGTGTTCTAGCTTTTGACGTTGCCTGTTTGCCTTTGGCAAAGATGTTAATGATGCTGATCTCGGCGGTGGTTTTCAGACAGTGGCGGTGGTTTTCGGACAGTAAATTCACGATGCAAAGCGAGCCAAGAAATGTTTTATGTATACGTGAAATGCATTCCGTGTTTAGACACTTCCGTTTCATTTTATTTACAGTGTTGTGCAATATCTGTCTTCTTTTCTTATTCTTGAATGAAAAAAAAAATGGTTCGACTAGTGGTTCTTATAACGAAGTTCTGAAGAGCTCTCGGTACACGCAAACCAAATTATAAACTAGGCGATCCGTGAGAAAGATGTTGTTTTGATCTCATCACTACATACGATAGATCTATGTATGTATATATATTTATGAGAGAGATATGAAAATCCAAATCACGTTTCAAATCGGAAATATATCACTCTTCTCCAGTTTTCGAACAGCACCGCCATTAACTTTACAGGCCACTCGATATTGCACCCTCTTTCCTCTCTTTAGTGGAGCGGTTTTTAAGTCTGTGGCACAATCCTATGTTTTATTCACATCTCAAACATGCAATGTCTTTGATTGGTTCAAATTTTAGTCTCGTTACGCCATGGATTCGGAGTTTTGAATCTATTTGTGTCGCTCAGAACAACAATTTCTTCACCGCCAAGCACAACAAAAGTGGCAGGCTTTAGCGTGCTTTAAATTTAACATGGCTTTCTCTAAAGATGTTTAGCATCTACAATTTTAGCATTTGTTATCAACAAATACAGTCTTACCGTCTTTGATGGATGCTATTTGTAACATGCCTTTCCTTCGGTGTTTGGGATTTATTTACAAGTGTCCCATTACCCCCGCCTCCGATTACCTCCGGCTATTCACAAGTGTCAGCCGACACCCTAGTTTGTCAAATTTTAGATTTACGCAGTCCTTTTAGTGTTGGATTCAATTAATTCAGCGTGAATTATGAGACGCAAGAGTTAGTTAGGTATCTGTCAGTTTTAAAGACAAAATTCAATTTACAAACAGTGCTTCTTGAAAAAAAGACATTTACTCACAATGTAAAACAATATATCTTTGAAACATCCATGTCTTTAGTGGCTGACTGCTATCAACAAATGACACATTCAAAAATCCTGTTCAAGAAAAAAAGAATATTTCTCTGTTCAAAATATGATAGAGATAACAACGAATAGCATCCTAATTCTACGGCCATGTTCCTTTGCGCTATGTAAAGTTCAGGGGCGAAAGTGCAGTTTTCGCTGGCGCGTGGAATGTAATTTATGTTGCATTGTATGCACGAGAATTTTGATCCATGTCCCATAGTCTACATTACTCAATTGAGGGTTGGTCTCAGCAAATTGAATTTTCACAAATTCAATGTGGTTTGCTCGCTTGTGGTTGTGGGCCTCGTTTGTATCCGGTGTTGTCCTCCTTAGTTTGTGTCGGGTTTTTCTGTGCGGGTCCGGTCCGGGCCGCTGTGTTATTTTGGGTGGCCGGCCCCTTGGCCGCCTGTGCGTGGTGCTTCATGGTGTGTTGTGTTTTCACAGGGTTTCCCTGTGGTGGCACGGTGTGCTGCGGGGTGCTGTGCTCGGGTGGTTGGGGGTGGTCGTTCGGGTTGGCGTTGTGGCGTGGGCCGGGCGTGCGCGGGGGACTTGGCGTGGACGGGCGGGGATGGTGCCGTGTGTGGGTTGGGTCTGCGGCTGCGGGTTTGTGGATTTTATGTTTCTTAATAAAGAGATCAATCGAACACATAAACGTGCACTCCGGGTGCTCCATAAGGAGTACGATGCATCATTTGATATGTGTCTACTGAGAGAGGTAGATACAACAATTCATATACAGAATCTTCAAAAACTAATGTTAGAGGTATTCAAAACTCTGAATTCGCTGAATCCATCATACCTCTGGAATTTCTTCAGCACTAAGCAAATTGAATACAATCTGAGGATTAATAATTTAGTGAAATTACCTCAAATAAAAACTCATACTTTTGGCCTCAACTCTTTAACCTTTAGAGGCAGCATCCTTTGGAATGCTCTAAGTGACGATATCAAAAAATGTAAAAATGTGGCAGCGTTCAAAAAGAAAATCAAAACATGGAAGGGGGCAAACTGCAGCTGTAAATTATGTTGTTAATAGGACATTATATTATACTTTATATTATGTAATTAGTTTTAGTTTGTAGTTGGTTTGAATTAGTTATTGTGTATATATATATATATATATATATATATATATGCTTATAACTATTTGTAAATAACCAACTTTAAAGAATGTTAAATGAAAAAAATCTTCATGTGCATTATACTACCGCCGCAGCGACTCCCCTCCCCTTATTATTTTTTTCTTTGTAGTTTGTTTTAAATGTTGAATTATAAGTGAAATGTAAATGCCATTCGCAGTGGGAACCAGATGACCGTGTGTCCTTTCCCGCTGTGAATGGCATAGAGTATTGTATTGTCTTGTAGTTTAGGTAAATATGTTTTGTTTATATAGAAAAAAAACATGTATTGTAAAATTTTAGATGAATATATAAACAAAACAAAAAATAGTTTGCTATCTTTATTCCCAAGATTTTCCTCATCCACTCTTGCGGACGCCATTTTGCCTCTCAGTTACTGACAACCTTGCCTCGTTTTCACAATTATAATAATAAATAAATAAGTAAATAAATAAATAAGAAAAGGCATTTATGTTGCGCCATTTATCCACACGGCTCAAGGCGCATTATTGAAAAGAGACTTTCATAGAACAAAAATTTGATTGGTTGGAATCCTAGAAGTTTTTCGATGAATGCTGCACGAGTATGGGACACGATACAAATATGCTTACCACCTGCAACACGAAAAATGTTGCACAACACAATTTAAAAAAGTCAACTTTGCTGCAGTAATTTTTCCCGGGAAATCTGCTGCATTGCATGCAAGCAACGCTATGCTCCACGGTGCAATTTTTTCGCATTGCATGCGCGAGACAAAAATCGCACCGTGTGGCCCCTGGGCTTAAAAGCAAAATAAATCCTCAACGTCGGTAAAACGTAAATGTGCTCAGTGAACAATTGGATTATTGGGGCTATCGGATTGAACAAAATTTTGAGCAGTCTTTGGAATGCCTACGAAGTAATAGGCCTTTGCCTCAATGATCAGATGAGTGGTCAGTTTGCTCATCTTTCAATATTTGTCTTCTTACGTACTTCTTGCAATAGTCATTTTTTTGGACTGCGAAAGGCGCATTTTTATTTTGAGGAAAGCTGTTACAAATATCCCACTCAAATTCTGCATAACATAAGCAAAAGCAGGCAGTGTTAAAATTCTTTGTGAAAAAAGGCCAGCATGCCGTTGATGTCTGCAAAACATGCAGGATATTCGCGGGAAAGTTAATGAGTGGCGGGAAGAGATATCCTGCATTGAGAGATTTGGATGCTCGAAGCTTGAGTGTAGTGAAATTCATTCAGAACTTAATACTGAAATCTTCGTATTGAACTGCGCAGATCTTCGGATAGGAATATCTCTTGTTACATTTTGGTGGAGATCCAAAGGGCTGACAGTCGCTGTTTCTCATTTCCATCATTTCACACAATTGCACTAGATTGCAAAAATGTAAATTTGAAAAATATGCAAGTAGTTTTGATTATGTTACTGATATTCGAAAGGCCAGTCTTCACCAGTGGCGGACTGGCTCAGAATTTTTCACCGGCCATGGAGGACTTGAGGGGGCCCTAGTGGGTGTCTGAAAAATGAGGGTGTGGTCAAGAGAAATTTCGTTGCAATCAGCGGCATGCCTAGTGCAAATTAAGTGAAGGTACTAAAATGAGGGGGCTGGGGGCGAAGCCCCCAGGAGATTTTCGAGGACACTCCTTCTACTCTGGCTTAGAACACTTCTACAAATCCATTGTTTGCCAGTGCTAAAATAGAATTTTGACCATTTTGTAACAGATTTTTTATGAATTAGCATCCCACATCATTTCCTTCATTAAAAGAATATACTGCTACTTTTTCCCAACTTTGAACTAAGGCTCGTGCTGCAGATTATAACTAATCGATTCTTAAATCCCCAAATCACCACGAAATTTTTTCTCTTTGTCCATTCATGTCGAGTCTTTTGAAAAATTGATCGATGTTTTGTTATCGTTTTCAGCATTTTCGAGACCGACAATTTTAAGAAACTCGATTACAGCTCAAGATAAAGAAGACTAAAAATTTTACAAAAATCCTTGAATCAAATTATGAATTTTAGCAAAGATTAAGTCATAAATCTTCAAAATCAGTCCAATTAATGATTTATCGCGGTCTGTTAAAAAGTGGATAGTTTTTTGGCGCACGCGGTATTATACCGGGTGTCCTAAATAAAAAGTAACAGGTTTGATCAGGGCTAGCGATGCCAATTTAGCTCCTATCGATTCGCGATAGGTTTTAAACAAATCCTGAAAAGTTAACTTGAACATAGGTGCCATGTTTATTGATATTTGTGCTTCCAAATTTGAAATATTATTCTTAAAGCTCAAATTTGACTCCACCTCCAAACCAGAGCTTGGGCGTGTATAGTGAGATGTCCATTATTCAAAAGGGGACATCAAAGAGAAAAATGTGTCTTTATTGCAAAATGGGCCCTTTTTCAGCGAAAAGGGGGCCCTTTTTGCCATATTTTGAGGGGGGCCCACCAGCCACGGGCCGGTGGGCCAGTCCGCCACTGGTCTTCACGATAGAATATCATCATACAAAACATCATTAGAACAAATCTTTGATCGTGTATAGCCTGCCGTTTCACATAAAGAGTTCGAAAATTCGATTCTTCAGTTTGCACTCTGCAAGAACTAATGTTGGATTGGAAGGGAAGCGAGCGCTTTATTTTCCTAGCCAACAATACCTACTATGAAGGAAGACTTCAAGAAAAATCTGTCACTACCATTTTAATCCAAATAACATGTCACCAACAAAAGTTATGTATGCTTAACTTCTTTGGCCCCAATGTAGAATAAGGTTTTGCATATTGAAAGGATTTTTAATTGTATGCTCAAGAAGGGTGCTTAGCCTCTTGAGAATTTTGTCAACAGTTCTATTTCATATCATACTTAACAGGTTATTTTATGTCACCTGAAAGCAAGGTCCTATGAATTCAATCCGACGAAAGTTTGCTCACAAGATGGATACTTTCTTAGTCATAAGTCGTATAATACGCAAAGATTGCTGTCTATTTTGTGAAAGATCTATCACAGGGAAACCAGGAAATAATTGTTGCTACAAATAAAATTTGTCTTTCTTTGTCCCCTGTGCGCGTAGTCATTTTAGTACCTTATTCCCTTGTGCTCTTTCGCGGAGCACAGGGGACTAAGGTACAACAATGACTAAGCGCACAGGGGACAAAGAAAGACAAATTTTATTTGCAGCAACAATTATTTCCTGGTTTCCCTGTGGATCTATAGGGAGAATTGCCTTAACCCTATTCTAACCGGGTAAATTTTTATCGATTTTCTACCGGGGGGGGGGGCGTTTTTCGCCCCCCCTAATTATCTCCGCAACTATAACAGCTATGATAATGAAACTTGCACTGTATCATAATTGAGCAAAGGATAATCTAAAAATAGTATTAATTAGTTAGTAGTCACGTGACTGGTTGCTAGGCAACCAAAAACAGTGCAGATTTTGACGAAATCGAGCTATTAGCATAAAAAGGTATATTTTTACTAAATAACTGGGTAAAATCACCATAAAACTATCGAAATACCTGCTTGATATCCTTACTTTGCAGTTTCATGTAGTTTTATATCAATATTTTTGGTTTCTAATTAATTAACTAATTAATTATGGACAATAAGATTCAATGCAAAATTGTTAGCGCAATAATGATGCTTAAACACCATCAATTTCGCATTTACTTGGTGAAATCAGACGTCTTCACTGTCAACATCAAATTATCCACGGGAAACTGAATATCTCTTTACCATCTCCCCCTCCTTATAAAAGAACTGTTTGGGACTATTCCAAGGCAAAGTTCAAATGATTACTGAGTCAATAAGCAAAATCGACTGGGCAGCTTGCTTTGATGGGCTAAACTCTACCGACATGGTTGAAATATTTACAAACGCTCTATCTGAAATAGTTTCGGAGTATATACCTAATAAAGTTGTTAAATTTGATGATAAGGATCCACCGTGGATGAAGCTGGAATTAAAAACAGCTATTAAGCGCAAACACAGAGTATATGCTAAGTTTGTGAGACGTGGTAGAAAGCAAGAAGACTGGAACTTGGTTAAAAATGTTCAAAATGAAACCTCAAGAATGATTACCAATGCTAAAAATGAATATTATCTCGGTCTTGGCAGAAAGTTATCGAATGACTTAACCGGGGCTAAAACATATTGGTCATTATTCAACAGACTTCTCAACAAAAAGAAAGTTTCTAACATACCCCCACTTATTGAAAATGGAATATTTGTTACCAAAGTAGAGGCAAAAGCAAATGTTTTCAATGAGTTCTTTGTTGCTCAATGCAGGGAGATAGAGACTGGCAGTACTATCCCTACATTTATTCCACATTTTCCATCACCCTTATTAAATATAGATATTGACAGGGAAAAAGTCCTTCGACTCATTCGTTCTCTAGATACTAAAAAAGCTCATGGATGTGATGGAATTTCTGTCGCCATGATCAAAATGTGTGACAAATCTATAGTAGATCCTCTTTGTCGCATTTTTGAAAGATGTCTTGAAACAGGTATTTACCCTTCTCAGTGGAAGAAAGCTAATATAATTCCTGTGCATAAAAAGGGTTGCAAACAAAACAAGAACAACTATCGCCCAATTTCCCTACTTCCAATTTTTGGAAAGATTTTTGAAAAAATCTTATTTGATGCCATCTACGAGCACCTTTGTAAAAATGGTCTTATATCGCCTCATCAATCAGGGTTTCGTCCAGGTGATTCGACTATTAATCAGTTACTGCTAATAACACAAAGTATTTATAAAGCCTTCGATGAAACTCCTAGTAAAGAAACGCGTGCCATCTTCCTTGACCTTTCAAAGGCATTTGACAGGGTCTGGCACGAGGGTCTTATTTACAAGTTGGAATTCAATGGTTTACACGGAAATATGCTTCAGATTGTTAAAAATTTCTTATCTGATCGTAAGCAACGGGTTGTGTTAAATGGACAATGCTCAAAGTGGGATACGATATCTGCAGGTGTACCACAAGGCTCAGTTCTTGGGCCTTTGTTGTTCTTGATCTATATTAATGATATTACCCACAATGTTCAATGTGGTATTAAATTATTTGCTGATGACACATCATTGTTTACTACGGTTCAGAATGAAAATGTAGCTGCTCTGGATTTAAACAGAGATTTGGCAAAAATTAGCTTATGGGCATGGCAATGGAAAATGCAATTTAACGCTGACAAGACAGAGGAGGTTATATTTTCTTGTAAAAGGAATAAACCAATCCATCCTGGTCTTAAATTAGGAGACGATGCCATTGCCTCAAAATTGGAACACAAGCACCTTGGGGTCGTTCTTGACTCAAAGCTAAATTTCAAAAGTCATATTCGAGAGGCTATTTTAAAAGCACGGAGAGGAATTGGCTTGTTAAAATACCTTTCTAAATATGTATCAAGGGAGGTTCTTGACCAAACCTATAAGCTTTATGTGAGACCTCATTTAGATTATGGAGACATCATTTACCATAAATATGACCCTGATATGCAACTGAACTTTACACAGCAATTAGAACAGACTCAATATAAGGCAGCATTAGCTGTTACTGGAGCATGGAGAGGCACAAATAGGCAAAGGCTTCTTGAAGAGCTAGGGTGGGAAACACTTTACGACCGAAGGTGGTACCGAAGACTATGTCATTTCTTTTCGTTAACCAAATCCAAAACCCCCGATTATCTTTTCTGCGAAATACCTGAACAGCGCTCAGTTGATTATAATTTAAGAAACCCGCGTCGGTATGAACAGAATGTAGGTAGAACAATGCGTTATTCTAACTCTTATTTTCATAACACACTATCTGAGTGGAACCTTTTAGACAGAGATGTACAAGATTCTCCCTCTCTTGCGGTGTTCAAGAGCAAATTACTACGAATCATCAGGCCTGAGAAAAACCCAGTCTATAACATTTATGATATTTCGGGTGTCAAGCTGCTAACAAGGCTTCGAGTTAACTTTAGCCCTCTGAACGAACATAGATTTAGGCATAATTTTGAATGCTTGAGTCCAATGTGTATTTGTGGTACAGCTAGAGAAGATAATGAACATTACCTCCTGCACTGCCCCCAGTTTAACGCATTGCGCCAAGATCTCCTTGGTCAAGTCTCAGATGTCGGATTTGATGTTGCTAACATGAACTCAAAGGATCGTTGTCACTTGTTGTTATATGGGAACCCAAATGAAAGCACATTTGCAAACAGAATCATCCTAGAAGCAACTATTTCTTTCATCAAAACTTCTGGACGGTTTCAATTAAACTTTCTGGAATAACAGCAGCCTAACCCCCTTATTTTGACTGAAGTGCTCCCGGAGTTCTGGGAGTACTTTAGTTTTTGTTTTCTGTTTGTTTTAGTCTTTACCTTTTCTTTGTGTATCTTTTTGCATTTTAATTTATCGTTGATATTTCTTAGAACATTGTAAGTGGCATTTGTAGTGAGGACCCGGTGACTGTGTGTCCTTCCTCGCTACAAATGCCACAGTATCTTGTATAACTTGTAGTTTTTTTTTTAA
>REGM01000096.1:62660-73673 GCA_004194415.1 Aurelia aurita
TAGAAATATGACGTCATAAAGAGTGATGACGTCATACAATTTAAAAATTGCTGATGTCAGCAAATATAGATAAATTATATATCAAATGAAAGTACTCATCGAGACAAAGCGAATGGCATATATATTGATGAGATTTGAGAAGAATTAAATAAATTAGAGCCATTTTAGTGATTTTCTTTGTGACCTGTCTCCAAATAAGGGCATCTGGTGGTCACGTGGTTAAACAATAGGCATTGAAATTTTAATTTTTTGGTTGCCAATTAAATTTTAATAAAATTCAAGAAGTTTCAGCGTTATAGCTATCATCGTTTAAGAGCTATTGAAATAAGTTTGGTAGGGGGGGCGAAAAACGCCCCCCCGGTTAGAATAGGGTTAACGCGAGTCTAGTCTTGAGTACAAATTTCTAAAATACACAATCACGAACAATTGAAATTCAATTAGAAAATTAGTAAGACCTTTTGCTCGACCATGACTTAATTTCTACCGGATTTGAAAATACCGCGTGACCCAATAAAAAGTGAAACTTTTTGAAAAATTACCAAAATTTGATTATATTACCGATCTTTAAGTTTTTTTGTGTAAAGGACATAATTTGTTTAAGATATGATCATTATTGCATTATTTTAAGAAAGAAACGTTGACATTACGACATGAAGAACTATGTTTTGAGCAATGGTATTTTGCACATTTTTACAAACAACATTTTCTTATCTAAGTTGATATGTTAGCTACGCAAGCATTATCAGGTAGGAATCTGATAAATAGTTTGAGAGCTACACGCTTCAAAAAGTCTATCCAATTTTTTGTTGTTCACCCGGTAATAAATATTTGTGTAACATTATAGCAGTCTACAGGCTGTCCAAAAAAAAGTACAAGCCGTTTGAACAGTTCTTGCGGAGGAGCCTCTCTCCGAATTTTTTATTTTAACGTGATGAAATAGATGAGATGTTAACTTGCAATTTGCGACCTTGCATGTTCAAATCGGTTGATCATTAGCGGAGTGATTCACTTAAGTACGCAAAAGTTCTGAGGCAGCCTAAGACAGATAACTATTGAATATTGCTACTACAATCTATGCGTAATTTGAAAGTGTTTTGAGGCAGATCAACCATTAAACATATTATTTTTAAAAGTTTATTGATCAATCGAACTATTATATCAATTAGAAAAAATGACAAGAAAGATGCAGTTACACTTTAACAGTTCACAGAGAAGCTTTGTAGGACTGAGGGAACTTTCTCAAATAGTGTGTTCTACCACGATAGGAACTTCTCATCCAAGTTTCGTTTCAGTTGTGATTATTCAGTCATAAAAACGAAATATTCAGGCTTTTGAATTAGTGAAAATTTATTTCATTCTAATAGCTCAACAAACTTCCAAAACAATTTATTGTTGAGCTGCCCTAAAAAACTCTTTCAATTTACGCATAGCTAGTAGCAGCATAATTCAATAACCACCTGTCTTAGGCTGCCTCAGAAATTCTGCCTGTTTAAGAGAATTACTCTACAAATACAAATCTGATTTGGTCATGCAAGGTCACAAATTGCAAGTTAAGATCTCCTCTATATCATAAAGGCCAAATAATAGTTTTGGAAAATAAGGCTCCTCCGCAGGAACTGTTCAAACGCTTAAAGTTTTTTGGGACATCCGGTACACAAAGATTGCCTAAATTTTCCACAAGTTTTCCACCAGTTTTTCGCTTTCAAAATCATTTGAAGATGAATAAAACAAATGAATTTTCACTTACAAATAGTTGTCTGCATCATAAGATCAAGGAACCAAAGTGACATACATGAAACAGGCAATGTTGCAGTGTATCTGTCTTGTTGTGGAATGCTTTACACAGCTTTAAAGCCCAAGTTATACCGATCTGCGCGCCTCATTTTTATGATGACATTTTTGAAAAAGGGCAGCTTCCTTAGAAAACGGCTGATTAATATCTTCTATAGAAACTCTGCAATTGTTGAAGCTTTGTACATTTTGAAATCCATTCCCATAAGAAATTGAGAGTTGTGTCAATAATAATTTTCAAAATATGTTCTTGGTTTTTGCCAGTTTTCTGAGAATTGAGTCGTCATTGCAGGTGTGTATGGGCGGTATTGTCTACTTCCATGTAAAGTACTAGCCTTATTGTCGATTGCGACCCAGTATGAACTGTTCAAAAGCTGATCTTGTTTCATAAAGCTTCCTTCTAATGTATAAAGTTGATCAACAGCAAATCCCTCATCCAATTGCATCCGAATTCTGGTTAACGAGAATAGCGCTAAAATACGAGAACGTAAACTAAGAGTGACAGTGATGTTTTTCTGACCTACGAATGAGAAAAGAGCGTACCTTTCAAGAAATATTCTTTCTCTGTGAAAACAAAATAGTTCTCGCGAACTCCTGGCAAGGACTCCAAACATTTTGGCATCTACTTGGTCGCTGACAAGAATCGTATAGGAGAACTGTTAATCGGCTAAATTTGTCTTTTGGGACTCTTGATACAATAGGTTTATCTTATCTTACTCAATTTAGCGTTGGTCTCTGCAAATTAAATTCTCACAAATTCAAGCACAATTTCAGGGGAACCAGATTCCCAATGCGTCCAATGAACGACGACGTTGAGAATACGGAGCATTTTTTGTTGCTTTGTCCTTCCTTTGAGATATATCCTCGAGATGTTCTCGCTTTGTTGCGTTATTACGACCATTTGGAAGACCAATCTTTCAAAGGAGGTCCGAATGCAACCTTTTTTGTATAGCAATAGAGACCATTCAAATGACCTCAATAGAAATATGCTCGAGTTGACCCTACAACACATTCACAAAACTGGTCGTTTTAACCAACATCATTTCAAATCTAGCCATACCACACTCAACAATCAAGTCCTATTTTCGTAAAGTCCCTTGTCATAAAATCCCTTGTCGTAAAGTCCCCTTCTCGTAAATTTATTTTTCGATTGTAGTAGTTTTATGTGCTGGGTGGACCGGAAGAGAATGTGTCACCTGTTTTAGGAGTCATGACGCAAAAACATTAAGAAGATTTGAGTAATTACGAACTCCGGCCCACGACTGGAGCTAAGATTAAATTTTTGTCGAAGCCTCTTTGACATCTTACAAAACAGTCAGGTGGTTTCTGGGGTTTTGATATATCACATTCCTCAAGTAATCCAAAAAACATTGTTCAGTTGGCGGCAAGTCTCTCCATTATGTAAAATTCCACAATTCACACATTTGATGCAATAAACGAGGCACGAGGATGAACAGGTGCAAATTTGGATGTTATTGAACATCGAACGATTCGTACATATGGCGGTGTCAGGATTAATGTGACGGAAGGCAAGTACAGCAATTCGAGCGTCCACAGGCAGATGTCCATCGGTTATTATTATATTTAGGCAAATTTGACTTGACCAATACTTCACGAAGGCTTCCTTCACGTCAAACGGCCATGGGAGGGGGTGCAGTAAAGATGTTTCTGATGTTTGGGTCATCTTGTTGGATGTTGTAGTTGTAGATAATTCTCTTAATTGGCAAGGGGAGAGGATGATAGGTAAGCGTGAAAGGAATTCTGTCAGTGTTTCTTGTTTTATCGCGTACTTTAAGTGCTTCAGATTTTGAAATGCTGATGTTTCTTTAACCCTATTCTAACCGGGTAAATTTTTATCGATCGCCCCCCCCCCTAATTATCTCGGCAACTATAACAGCTATGATAATGAGACTTGCACTGTATCATAATTGAACAATGGAGAATTCAAAAATAGCAATAATTGGTTTGTAATCGCGTGACTGGTTGCTAGGCAACCAAAAACAATGCAAATTTTGACAAAATCGAGCTATTTGCATAAAAAGGTCTATTTTTACTAAATAACTGTGTATAATCACCATAAAACTATCGAAATACCTGCTTGATATACTTACTTTGCAGTTTCATGTAGTTTTATATCAATATTTTTGGTTTCTAATTAATCAACTAATTAATTATGGACGATAAGATTCAATGCAAAATTGTTAGCCCAATAATGATGCTTAAACACCATAAATTTCGCATTTACTTGGTGAAATCAGACGTCTTCATCAATATTTGAAATCATTCCATGATTTTTCATGCAAAAATTACTAATTAATTAGAAATATGACGTCATAAAGATTGATGACGTCATACAATTTAAAAATTGCTGATGTCAGCAAATATAGATAAATTATATATCAAATGAAAGTACTCATTTAGACGAATCGAATGGTATATATATTGACGAGATTTGAGAAGAATTAAAGAAATTAGAGCCGTTTTAGTGATTTTCTTTGTGACCTGTCTCCAAATAAGGGCATCTGGTGGTCACGTGGTAAAACAATAGGCATTGAAATTTTAATTTTTTGGTTGCCAATTAAATTTTAATAAAAGTCAAGGAGTTTCAGCGTTATAGCTATCATCGTTTAAGAGCTATTAAGATAAGTTTGGTAGGGGGGGCGAAAAACGCCCCCCCCCCGGTTAGAATAGGGTTAAAACGCTGAATTGATGACATTTGAAGGATAGACATTGATGGCGAAGAAAGTACACATTTCCTTAGCTTTGCACTAGAGTGCTCATGTCCTAACTATCTCAAAAGATGTCTCTTGACCCAAAATCCCCATTGAGTTTTCATTTACTGATCAAAGTCTCCCCCACCGCAGGGTGACTTTTGATCACTTGTTCATGGCTACCAAAGAGGCGGAAAATAGCACCAAAATATTGCTTACTTTTTGCTTATCATACTTCTAATACATAATGCTCACACGAAAAAGTTGTAAAAAATTTACTAAGTAATCTGCCCATAGATCAGCTTCTGCCGGGTCAACTGTAAGTGGCTACAAAATAACAGGAAGCAGATCTGAAAAAATCGCGGCTAATTTAATAACCCCAACCTATGACCACAATATTTTCCAAAAAGCAATCCGCGCGTCTTCTACCGCCCATGGTTTGAAAAAAGATAAGAACTAAAGTCTGTCTCAAACTAGATGTCACGTGAAAAATGTCCGCGAATGAAACAGTTGAGGTGTTTAGCATAAAAATGCAGCTTATTATGAAACCATAATGAGAAAATAGCGAATCTTCCTTCGATTTGAGGAGGAGGTATATTTTTATCAAAAAGTTAATTTTACACATAGACTAGACCTGCCCACGTCTATTTCCTAAAGTCCGCCTGAACGATCCCCTTCCCATATTTCCTGGATCCGCAGTTCCAATATCCCGTAAAGAAAGAACGAGTCTCTCTTTCCTTTATTCCTTTACGGAACGTTGGGATTGCGGATCCGGGAACTGTGGGAAAGGGATTAGTCAGATGGACATCAGGAAATAGACTTGGGAAGTCTATCCGTCCGTAGACCCACATTACCGAACCCTACCTTACAGGTGGAGCTACAGTTATCTCGACACCTTGCTATCTCGAACAAATTCTCATTTATTTTGAGGATTCAAGATAGCGGGCTTCAACTGTGACATAAAAAAGGCAATAAAGCATGCCAGAACCTTTTGGTTTCAATGAAAATGAGCGACTCATAAGAGCGTATTTCAAGTGCGACAAAGGAATTTTATGATACGGGGTTGCGCACCAATGTCCTCTTTTCGATGAATTTGAAGGAATTTTTGCAGTCCCTTTTCTCTAAATCTGCATTTTAATAACTTCCTGATGGTCAGAAAAAGCGCAAAACATGGTGACTGTCTAAGTTCATTCAGGGGCGTAACTAGACCCATATGCTTGGAGGGGTGAAATGGTTTTTGCCCTGCAAAACTGAGTGGTGCCCTGCAGACCTCAAAGCACACGTTCGTCTATAGGTTGGTAGTAAAAGCTTTTTCGATGTCCATTTTTCGTTTAATGATAATTGTCTAGGCAACAAAAAACCAAATTTGAAACTTAACTGCCTATGAAATACAGAGACCGCGGAGCATATTTTGGATTGAGGGGGCTAGAAAGCAGTGGGAAACTCTGAAGGGGTCTGGGGGCGAAGCCCCCAGAAAAATTTTCTCGACCACGCCCTCTACTTTGGCTATAAATGCAACCAACGCCCTTTTCATAGCTAGAAACGCCTTAGAAAAGATCTTCATTAGTAGCATATTCAACAACTAAATCACCATAAAATCATAAAATCATCGATGAATAAAGTTTAAGTGTACAGTATTGCAATATTTCATCTGATGGCGAAAGGTTCATGTACCACGTACCACGGAGCGTCTTTTGGATTACGGGCAAGGGCCTGAAAGGAATGCCCCGCTTTAATCTTTTATGTTATAAAGTTAAGAATTTCGTAATCTCGCGGAATTATTACATTTAATGTAGATAACACAGTCATACTTGCGTAAGTCGGGTTCGCATAATTTGGATATTTGCATAAGTCGGAAAAAAATGAAGAGACTTGAAAGTCCCATCCGCATTTGTCTTTTCAAATTAGTTCGCATAAATCGGAGTTCGTGCAAGTCGGATTGTTTTTCTTGGTCAGAAGCGATCGGATTTATGCGAGTTTGGCTGTATGGAAACATAAAATTTCAAAATTTCTTAACGAAATCCACAAGTTGCATTTGAAAGAGTGGTCGACTCCCTTCATATTTGTCTTATTATAAAATTTGTTCTCGTTGCCCTGCGAGATCTTCAATTGCCCTGCGAAATCCACTATATTTGAGATTGGGGGGGGGGGGGGTGTCACACCCCTCCACACCCCCCCACGATTTTCGCCCCTGAGTTCATTGTTTTGCTAAAATCAAAAATTTAACAGTCTGCACGATCCAATTTGTTGTTTTTCCGTAGTCATTCTGAAGTGAAGTTTTTCGTAGATCACCCGGTAGATAAAAAATATCAGTCATTCGAACAAGATCATATAAGTCATTCGAAATACAAATAATTACCACGTGTATTAACAGATTCAAATTGCCTGATTATTATCCTACGGGATGGGATGGAAAAGAAATATTTTATTTGTCAACTTATAGTCCGTATTATGCTTTCCTATAGGCTGGTTGCTATGTTACGGGATGGGATAAAGAACCATTTCAAGCTGATTTTATTTGATTTGATTTGATTTCACATTTTTAAGGAGGGTAACCCTTCAGCAAATGCTGATTTTCAAGGGGCCCTCCTTGACGATAAAAAGTTTCAGTTCATTTTTCATATTCTTTTTCATCCATAGTAGCCACTCGGTAATTAGATAACTAATTTACAGCGGGGCATGTTGTATTTGAAAATGTATAAAGATGCGGACAGCGAAAAATTTACACCCTCCAGTCGCCATTTTTTTTCACGCTCAAAAACCCCTTAAAACCAATGATTTTCATAAAATAAAAATCACGAAAAACAGGGTCATCAAAATTTGTATCTAGACTAAAATTTTGGTGCTAAATCGGAATATGGGGTTGGAAATTTCATATGAAGAAATTTGAAGAAATTCTGAAAATTTCTAAAATGAGGAGATTTAGTTGCAGGGGGGGGGGGTAACTTAAGTACTCCACGGTACGGGTTTGTGTCATTTTTAGGGTACCATTTTTACGATTGAATCCGGATTTATGGGTATGGTTTCTAACATGGGTATGATTTTTTAGTAAAACTACTTTTAAGGGAAGACCTTTTCATTTTTCCAGATTTATGGGTACACTTTTTGGCGTTTCCAGGATTTATGGGTATACTTGCAGAAAATTTTCCGGATTTATGGGTGGTACTTTTATGTTCTGAATGGTACAACCCCGTACCGTGGAACAATTAAGTTAACCGTCCCGGGGGTTTAGTTGAAAATGTGTATTCACAACGTATCCTCTTCTTCTGTTATTGGAGTCAATAGATTAATTTTATGACGTGAGTCTAGTCTCCTCTCACGTTTGCCTCTTCTCAGACTACTAATAAAATCTTGACTGCTTTTCAATAAGCTGAAATTTGAGTTGTCATAATTGTACTCCGATTCCATATCTACATCTCC
This sequence comes from Aurelia aurita, assembly GCA_004194415.1. NCBI lineage: Eukaryota > Metazoa > Cnidaria > Scyphozoa > Semaeostomeae > Ulmaridae > Aurelia > Aurelia aurita. Next base: position 70,583 of record REGM01000096.1, read on the forward strand.
CAATTTCTCGTATCTGTATTTGCTGTCTCGTAACTTCGGATTCCACAGTCTAGTGTAAAGCAATAATAGAATCAGCAAAACACACATGAAAACTAGACTGCCAAATGCTGACAATGCCTTTTTGGTATCCACTGGAAACCGTTCTACTTCAGTCTTGTGTGTTTTAATTTCATGTTTGGCTTTTGCAAGACGCTTCAAGATTAATTCTTCACCAACATGTTTGTGTTTCACTTGGTGTTGTATTAATACGGGACGTATCGTAGTTTGAAGAAATGCCTGCATAATAAGAGAAGAAAGTAAATTAGCAACTTAAGAAAATTGAAACAGAAACCGAGAAAGAACTGGACAAAATTTTCCACCATCACGTAAAAGCAAACTTGTCATAAAATGAAAAGAAAAATAGATTTCGAACCACCATTGGTAATATGAATCTTTTACAAGATATGATTTTGATTCAGTTAAAGATAAGTCCTTTTAAAATGACTTTATTCCTTACGACGCTCTGGAGAAAACTAACTCTGTCTTGGATGTGGAAATAAAGTTATTCAGATCGTTTTCAAACTTGCTCGTTTTCAAACTTACTTACCAATTGTTTATTTGCGAGAAAACCAAATGAGAAAAATTATGGCGACAACATCCAAATTTAAATAATTCCCTCCTTGATGGTTCTTTTGGTTGTTCGATCAACCTTAAAATCAGTCAATTATTTTTCGAATAAGTGGTAATACCAAAATTGTACGCCAAAAATATATAAAACAAGTACTGAAAATTTTTACTCACTCAGGTCAGGAGTTCACAAGCCTTTAGAATGATTTGCATAATGTTTGAAATTTACTGGACGCAAATTAATGAGTTGCTTTCAAACGCAAATAACAGCTAATAAAAACTGGAAGATTAAAACGTGAACAATCGGAAAAATTATAACTAGAATGGGCGATCAATTAGTGTCATGCTTTCAACTTAAAACTATCAACTACGTCTTAACTTCTTAAGAACGTCAAAAAGGCATCCTTATGTTTCTTTCCACGAACGAGATACACTATGGCCAGTTGTTTTCCTTGGTTAGGGGATGGTCATGCTTCTTAATGTTTCGAATAACTCGGCAAGATTTCTAGCAAATGTTTGTTTTGTCGTTTCCAAGAAAAAGATACAACACAAAATCACAAATAGCTTTAAACGGTTTGATTAATTTTTCCGACAAGAGTTTTTTCCTTGAAGTGCCGTTTTCCACTATCAAATGACTTATTGTTGCTTGCAATTGATAGTAAATGCACGACTACACATTCGGCAAACGTGGAGAAACTGTATGAGGACACCCTGTGCAACTGTGCTATCTTATAGTTGAATAAGTCTATAATAACCGTTTCGGGGGGGCAATATCAGAAAGTATCAACCCGAAGCCGTCAGTAAAAGATCGAACTTGCGAGGTTTAGTACAAAGGCCGAGGGTTAATATTTTCGGTATTTCCCGAAGCAAACACTTATTCTATGGTTTATTATGGGCTGGGCGAAGGCCTTTCGTAAAGTCAAAAAATATAATGATAATTTTAAAAGACAGAATCTTTCAAGAAGCCATTGCATACGAAGGCATTCAATGTTGTTCTTGTTCGAATCTGAGTTGCTACGTAATGAGCGGGAATTGCCAAACAGTAATGACCTATCATTACGTCACATTGTTTCGCTTCTAACCAATCAAATTGCATAACAGAGTTGCTACCCTAACCATTAAGCAATAAAAAAGAAAATCAAATTGAAGACCAACCTTTTCTTCCTCATTAGGGCATAAAAACGTGTCCTTGATGTCAGTCAATATTTTAGCAGCTTTAACCAACTTGTGTTCATATGTACCATTTTTGTGAACATGGGATGCAGGACCTTTGTATGCGTGTGATTTAATCCATAGTTTGCACTCTGTGTTATCAACGCTATTCATCAGGAGGAAACAGCCCCATGAGACCAAAGCCAAAGGCTGCAAAGGGAGAGAAGGAGACAAAAACCAAGATTAGAGAGGAATGGAGAAGAACACAAAATATCGACACACTGCCAGCTGAAACTAACCTTGAAATTTGGCTTGACCTTTCCCAAAATAATAGAAAAGACAACCTTTCAATTGACACAAAACTCTTTTTCGTTGATTTGCATTAATCTAGGAGAACATTTACAGTTGACCTTAATTTACATGCATTCCGATGTACTACCTGACTCTAATGTTCTATTTCAGATGAAACATTACCTTCATCTTGTGCAAATTCTTTCTTTAGGCGATTATCATTTAAGAACCGAATTAAGAACCAACTACCCAGAATTTTTTATTCATATTCGTTAAGCCCAGTTTCCAGTCAGTGGAATTTTCCGAGCGGGCGGAAATTCTTTTGTTTACTACAGAAAATGTCGCTTCGCAATTGAATAGAAATTTAAGGTTGAATGACTTTTGATTGTTTAAAAGTCCGCCCGCTCGGAAAATTCCACTGACTGGAAATCAGCCTTTAACCAAGAACCTCTTCAGCCTAAGTACTACTATTAAGTACTACTATTAGAACTCGCATGAATAAAAGATAACTGGTTGGCTTCCTGGCTGAACGTAGAAAATCTTTTCCGTTACGATCGGAATGTCATGACATACAAGATCATGAACAGACTTGGCCCCGAAAGCCTATGGGATAAATACCAATTGAAATCTTTGAAATGGAGACCAATTGAATAAATGAAATGTAAAAAAACGGAAGGACCCATATACAGGATTCTACTAGGAAGAAATGACAAGGAAACGGAACACATAAATAGTAAACAGAAAAGAGAAGTTTTATTTTGACCAAAGTTGCCAATTTTCGGTTGAAATTTCTAGCGAATTTGAGATCAGCATGTGACAACTGGAACAATACTGACGGGAAAAACTTTTTTTTTTTTTTCAACGATAAGATTTAAAATACAAATAACAATACAATACAAAATCAATCTAAACTGTTGGGGTGAGAGTCAAAAAACCTAAGTTATCGAGTTGCCTCTCGCACCGCAACACTAATTTTCGTACAAATTTTCACGCAAAAAGAAATAAACTATACACACACAAAATAATTAATTCAGGGCAAATA
>REGM01000096.1:86333-133896 GCA_004194415.1 Aurelia aurita
ATTTTTATGTCAATGTTGCTGATGAAATAACAAAGACAATCCCAAGGACTCCTAAATCTCCTCTTGAATACTTATCTAAAAGAACTTGCAATTCACTTTTCCTTGCTCCAGTTACTTTGATAGAAGTTAATGACCTGATTAACATCTTAAATCCTTCCAAATCTGTAGGGCCTAATAGTATACCTATAAAACTAGCAATAAAAATTGTCAGAGAGTGCTGCGAACTGGGTTTACTCACAAAAATGTTCGTCAAAATGTTTAAGATTGTGGTCAATAGCAACTTGTGCAGGCAATGTCCTCATGTAAGAATCCTCTAAAGTCCTGAAATCATGAAACTCCAAAAATAGATACAGTTGCATGACAAATTGGTTGGTATATTGCCCTTTGATTGAGACAATTGACCATGTCTATAATGCGGTATTTGCTATGCAACAATAAGATGTTAATATCATACTTTCAATACTGCGCATGCGCTAATTTCTGTATTGACCCGCAGTGATGTCACTCGTTAGCCACAATTTGATCTCCAAAAAACTGTTGAAAACACAAACACACAAACACACAAACATTGCTCGCAAGTTTCAATTCAACTCGAATAGATTTGCGGCTTCGCCGCAATTACTTAAAATCATTGGATCCTCTGTTTCCCCATTTCTTGCTCTTCTTGTGAATCAGTCCTTCCAGTCTGGTATTTTCCCTGATAAACTTAAAATTGCCAAGGTGATTTCTCTTAAAAAAAAGGAAATCCAGAGCTACCTTCAAACTATAGACCAATTTCTCTTTTACCCATCTTCAGTAAGATATTTGAGAAGCTAATGTATAAACGACTTTATAGATTCCTTGAAGTACATAAAGTTCTTTATTCTTTACAATTTGGATTTCAAGAAAATCACTCGATTGATCATGCCCTTGTGAGTTTGACAGAAGCTGTAAGAAATACACTTGATAATAAAAGATTTGGTTGTGGTATTTTCGTTGATTTACAAAAGGCCTTTGATACGGTTAATCATAACATTTTGCTATCGAAATTGGAACATTATGGTGTTCGTGGATGTGCCCTTGAGTGGTTTAGATCATATTTATCTGATAGAAAGCAATATGTTTCTGTTAATGGAAGTAATTCTAACTTACTTTCAATTACTTGTGGTGTACCTCAAGGTTCTGTACTGGGCCCGTTACTTTTCCTCATCTACATCAATGATCTACCAAATGCTTCTAAGAAACTTAATTTTTATCTCTTCGCTGATGATACAAACATTTACTGTGAATCAAAAGATTCGTCCCATCTAATTAAAATTGTCAACAAAGAGCTGAGATTAGTAAAGAAATGGCTTGATTGTAATAAATTATCATTAAACATTGATAAGATAAACTATATTATCTTTCATTCTTCGTCTGTCAATATTCCTTCTGATTCTGATATCAAAATAGGAAAAAAACATATTAAAAGAGTAAAGTGTGTTAAGTTCTTAGGACTCCTCTTAGATGAGCATCTAAATTGGAAATACCATCTAAGTGAACTCTCTAAAAAATTAGCTGGAACATGTGGAATCTTTTTCAAAATTAGAAACTTACTACCATTAGATGTTCTACTTTGCTTGTACAACACTTTGTTTCTGTCCTTTTTACAATACGGTCTCATCGTTTGGGGTCAAACATATACGTCATACATTGAACCAATTTTTAAATTACAGAAAAAAGCAGTCAGAGCGATCTCATTTCAGCCTCGCTTATCACCCTCTCTTCCGATATTCAAAGATCTTAAACTTCTCAAACTTTCTGAGATTTTTGAGCTCCGACTCTTGACTTTTGTTTTTGATTCTGTTAATAAAACTTCACCTAGTTGCTTTCATACCTTCTTCTTATTCAGTTCATCTGTTCATCAATATTCCACAAGACAGGCCAGTCAAGGTAATTTATATATGTCTCGAAAAAACAGTCTTCAATATGGTCTAAAGTCGATTCGATATCTCGGTGCTAAACTTTGGAATACATTACCCGTGGAACTACGAAATGCTCCATCAAAAATATCTTTCAAAGCAAAACTAAAAATTTACTTATTGAACAAGATCAACCAATGAATCTAAGCTATTTTGATACTTGCACAATTTATATTATATTATGCTATAAGCAAATGCGGAATTATTAATACCATCTAAATTCATCTGATAATATTTTAGGACAGGGGGGGGCTCTCTCCTCGATTAGTTTACCTATTGAGAGGGCTCCTCCTTTAAGTAATTCCCTGCATACAATTTATCTTATTCCTCTTTTTTGTATTAGTATATTGTATTAATTTTCTGTATCAGTGTATTAATTTTCTGTAACATTGTCTTATACCTTTGTAGTGTAGTTATTCATTTGTATAGTTAGGGTGTTAAATTGTATGTAGCGGAATTTAAATTATATAAACTGAAACTGAAACTGTGCAGAGAATATGATGAATCACTGGCTCCATATACCTCACAGGTGGGACACTAAAAAACTGTCCCAAGTTTTACCGAAAACATATCTGTACTTGCATTCGTAATTATCTAAAATTCAATTTCTTTCGAAATCTATCAAAGAATTATCTATAGCTAGCATCTTTGAGGATTTCTCTTATCCCTTGTCGCAGTTCTTCCCCATTCAGCCGTTATTTTTCTATATGGCAAAGGCTCGATCTCGATCTCGATGCGTTGTATGTGTAATGATTTAGCCCTAAATATAGAACTTTCGGTACTAAGGATTCTTTATTGAAGTTTCAACACGAAGCAAGCCAATTAAATATGTTGCAGTCAGCTAGAGGGGTGGCCAGGCTGCAAAAATTGAGTGGTGACATTTTGGCAGAAATTAAACCAAACCAGGTGTACACAGTTATTTTTATTGTACCCCACATTTCCCCCGTGGCCACGCCACCACTAGCTACAGTGCCACCATAGTCATAAAAAAGCCACTTCTCACCCTAAAATGGATATATTGTACTGTATATGACTCAAGAATTGACATGAAGTCATTTTCCAAAGATTCATTGAGGCCAGTTCGCTTTAATTAATTAATTAATACATTCGTATATTCAAATACTAATCATTTGAAAGTTTCACTTCCTCATCAAGACTCATCACTTCCTCATTAAACCCCGTCGATCGCTCATTTTATAAACCATTCTCAGTAAATGCTACGATGCTCAGCAAGAAGTATGCAGAGAGGTGTCACTGAACGTTTCTTTTCATTGAAGCGAGGACAGTACAGTGTACAAGGTCTTCTAAGCAACTGGTATTTATGCTAAAAATGCTGCATATAAAATGGCAAGACAACAAACTCTTTTTATGAATTTTATGCAAATTTGTGCAATTACACAAGAATATGTATGACTTAAAAGTCTTAAGAACAATGTATGTTATTAGCTACGAAACAATTTTACTGTGTCAGGGAAGCAATACTGCTAAAATGCAACTCTGTACATCTGGTTACCAAACAACTTTAGTTACAGAAAATTAATTTGAAAGTTGTGTATCTTACCTCAGATGGTATTTTTCACAAAATATTGGATCTTGGTAGCATAGCAAGCTCTGCAGGGTTGAAAAGACATTAGAGTTACATGATTGATTGAGTAGTAATGTAACAAAAAACTATGTAACTTTAAAGCAAATGTTACCATTTGTTTAAATAATGTCACAAAGACCGAGGTACATACATACATACAAGCATACATTCGTTATTTGTTATTGCAGGTTAAAAATGAGAGGTAGCTTGTGCTGATGTGGACCTGCATCGATTACCTGAAGATTACCTGAACTTAAATAGAGATATAGTTTTTGATCCACAGGAATACAGTATCTTGACTTCCTGATGTGTTCATAACATTCGCTATCTCGAGAAAAAAAATTTAATTCCCCCTGGTCTTTTTTTTATATAAACAAAACATATTTATATACCTAAACTACAAGACAATACAATACTCTATGCCATTCACAGCGGGAAAGGACACACGGTCATCTGGTTCCCACTGCGAATGGCATTTATATTTAACTAATAATTCAACATTTAAAACAAACTACAAAGAAAGAGAAAAAAAATAGGGAAAGGGGAGTCGCTGCGACGGTATTATAATGCACATGAAGAAACATAAAATCCACAAACCCGCAGTCGCAGACCCAACCCAGACACGGCACCATCCCCGCCCATCCACGCCAAGTCCCCCGCGCACGCCCGCTCCAAGCCGCAACGCCACCCCGAATGACCACCCCCCAACCACCCAAGCACGGCACCCCGCAGCACACACTGCGCCACCACAGGGAAACCCTGTGAAAACACAACACACCACAAAGCACCACGCACAGGCAGCCAAGGGGATTTGAAAAGAAGAACTACCCACCTTCACAAACAGTTTTTATTCCCCTTTGGAGTTTGAAATAGAGGATGTCAACTGTAGTTATAGACCAGGTAAGTAAAAAATGTAAAAGTCAAAGTCACAAAAGATACTGAAGTTTAAAAGTATAATAGGGCAAACTCTGTAACTACACAACAGGTTGCCTAGGCAATAAGAAAGCTCAACCGAGTTTAATTTTCATCATTTTGGAGCTGAAATGTTAGTAAATTTCATCTAGAAGTTTAGGCCTGTTTTAAGGATTCTATGACGAAACACTTTCATAAAATTGCTTGTAACTTGAGAACAATACCACCAATTTTAGCCAACTAAGTTTTGCTATCTAAGTTGACATGTTACCAAGTTACAGTTATAGCTACAGTACAGGCCTTGCGCACATTAACACGGTGTCCCTGCCTAAGAATTCTAAAGAATTCTTGAGAATTATTGAGAACATTTTTAGTTACTTAAGAATTCTTGTTTAAAAGAATTAGCAGCCTATCATATATGGCTTGAGAATTCTTATCAGAATGTGAAGAATTCTTGAAAATTCTAAAGAATTATTGCTCTATTATACAGTAAATGTGTGCAAGGCCTGTACTGTACACTATAAGATTGAAGACATCTGAATAGCAAACTACAGGCTTGCAAACGTTTTGACTTTCTTTGTCTCACATGCTAGCTTATTATTGATCTCTCAAACTGCTGAAATACCTAATTAAAATTAGAATATAGGTGGGTTGTGAGGTTTCTGAAAAAAATTCTAATTTTGCAAACATTCTGCAGGCAATGTTGTGCTACACCATCATAAGAGTTTTGAAACATAGAGCCAACAGAGAAATAGTTGTTTTCTTGAGAATTTTTAGAACAAAACAGCAAGATTAGAGGCCAAATGCAAAAACATAATATCAGAAATAATACAGTATATAATTTAAAGTTGTATTAACTTACAGCTGATGGGTTGTAGCAAAAATCCATAGAGTTGTTCTTTCCATTTTCCTCCTGAGAAGAAATAAATAATAGAGAACTTCTTAAATACCTAATAAGACCATTTATAGTAGTTATAATTACAATTAGGAATTCAAATTTGATTTAAATAGTTCAGTTATCAGGATGTATTAATAAATTCTGAGCAGGAAGTAGTACCATTATTAAAATTCATCAAATTTAAACGAAATGTACGTGAAAGTTTATCTTGTTACTAACTCTTCTACTGAATAATGATGGAAATGTCCATTTGATGTTTTAGTTTTTTCATAAATTGAAATGAGAATTTATAAAAGTGAGTAAATTTTAGGGGAAGATGAAAATTTGTGAATAAATTAAAAAAAAAACTATTGGAAAACAAACCTTTATCTTGTACTGACTGCAGTCATAGTTGGCCACTTCATGCTCTTTAGATTTAGTAGAATTCTCCTGAAGATAAAATTCCAAAGTTCAAATATACTGTATAATGAAAGTACGTAAATCATAAACTGTACAGTATATATATACTGTATTGCACAAGGGAATCATTATGACATCCTGTTGACAAACTCTTTGTAAGAAAGCCAGCCAAAAACTTCATGCTCTTGCCCGGATATCCTGTTACATGGGCACAGAAAAATTGCAGCAACTAATGCGTGCATTCGTACTTTCTCATTTTAGCTACTGTCCACTTGTTTGGATGTTCTGCGATAGAACCTTGAATCAAAGAATCAATCATGTCCACGAAAGGGCACTGCGCATCGCACAGAAAGATTACAAACATGACTTTGGTTTTCTCTTGGAACAAACTAATTCGGTGCCCATCCATATAAGAAACCTGCAGTTACTTATGACTGAAATTTTTAAAACAAAATTCGATCAGAATCCAACTTTCATGAAGGAAATTTTTGTGCAGCGAAACATCGGTTACAACCTAAGACATGGTAACGACGCGCAGCTTCCAAAGGTACGCACTACTTCCTTTGGAATCGAAACTATAGCCTTCCTTGGACATAGAATGTGGCAGGTATTACCACCTGAGATAAAAGATTCTAGCACCCTTCCAATTTTTAAAAAGCAAATAAGGTGCTGGAAAGGTGACAAGTGCAACTGCAGGCTTTGCAAGGTATATATACCACAAGTTGGGTTCCTAACAGGATAGACTTTTATGTTTTTATCCTCATGTAATTAGCCTTAATATATTTTAATTTATTTTTTCTTTAATATTGTATATATTGTATTGTAGAGTAGGCTTAAATTAGCTGTAAATTTAGCTATAATTAATTCTCGCCTACTGTATAAATAAATTAATGATGATGATGATGATGATTGATTACCTTTTTCCATGAAAAATTTTGAAGTTGATGGTGACAAGATGATGTGTAGTTGAATATAGAGATTGCTTTTTAAGTTTAAACGTATATATATGTGTAAAATTTCAAGCATATATACAAATTCAAAATTCAGGTTCCTGGAAATCATGTCGATCGCCAGAGATTTATGCCAAACAAAGAAGAATAATTGACAAGGTGTAAATTATCTTTAATTTTTGCCATGGCTTCATCAGTTCCTTACCAATCTCTAGTAAAATAGAAACAAAAAACTTTGCTTGTGAACAGGCCTTGGATCTGGCCACAGGACAAAAAAGATTGCCAGCAAAAGTGCATGGAAATCAAGCTGGGAGTTACTGTATATATATACAGTACATATTTCTTAACAATTGCTGGAGAATTGTCAGTTGGCATATAGTTGTGCAATAGCAAATAATACTCTGTGCAAATTTTTCACACATTCATTTAGCACCTACATAGAATGTGACCTTCGCAGTTCAAGGAAAAGATCATCTTTGACCAAAGTGGCAAAGATAGGACCAGTTGTTAAAAAAATTCAAGTCTGGTCTGGCAATATGCTTCCTGAAAAATCTTCCTTATAATTTTGTTTTGTAGGACCTATAGAAGGTCACCCTGGTGAAATAATTTGAGAGGAAGTTTAATCCCTGACACTACGTTGGAAAATTTGCTGCTACATCTGTCGAAGAGCCACCCAAAATGAGAAACCAGTGTTGCAGAAACACTGATTCTCAATGCTGCTCGCAGTGTTGCTCAGGGGAGCAAACAGGGACACACAAAACATTTTGCTTTGCTACTAGGGCATTCAAACTGGGAAACATTCATGGTGGTTTCAAAGATCATGCATACTCTTTATCCAGAGCAATTGCGCTAAACTGCCCTAGAAGAGACAACATTGTTGCCAAGGCCAGCTGAGGTGACAGCTCTTTTGGAAACAAAATTGCATCCAGGAAGCAAGAAATGTTTTTGAAAATAGTCAAAATATATTTTGCTTCCAAGAAGGAAAATTGCATTGCAACATTTGTTGCATTGATGTGCAAATGAAGAAACATTCTGAAAGCAACCAAAGCCAATGATTGTTTCCGCAACAATGTTTTCTCGTTTGCGCCAGCCTAGGATCACACTTACTTTCTGTTAAGTTTTTATGGATTTTGAAGCAGAAATATTACAAGATTCCCATCAACTTCTAAAAATGTGCACTAAGTTTGTAGAATAAATCAACAGAGTTAAAAACAGCTTAGTTGGGGGGACTGGGGCAATGTAAATTTAGTATATGTGCGTTTGATGTTTTTGATAAATGAAAACATTTAAGAACTTAAGTGGCATGTGGCCTTCTGTTGTTCTATTCTTAGACTTGATTGCTGTGTATCTCCATTCATTTGCCTTGTGTGGCAGATTTCTCTGACAGGCACTTTAAATTTCAGCCACAGTTCTGCAACAAAATTTTTGTGAAACAACAAAGGAAACAATAGATCTATTGTTTAATAACAAAAATACAGCAACGCAATTGATTTGAATGAAGGAAAGATCCTCCACGTATTCTGCAAACTTTCCAACCTGGCGTTCATTTACTTTAACATTTGTGCACAAGAGATTTTGACTGCAACACAAATATGTTTGGCTCACAGTACAATGATTCCAGCCTGGCTCTGCTGTAAGATTTCTCACCTTCATAGGTTTGCTCGAATTTCCAATTGCAAAGCTGCTTGATAAATTTTTTGGACTGTTGTTATTCAACATTATTGTCTCTAATGATGTATGTTTTGTGTCAGTGTTATGAAGTTTTACTTCAATATTTGTTGTATGTGTTTTTACAGGAACTTTCGCGGAGTTTAACCTTAAACCTTTCAAACTAATTTCTTGCACATGCTTTTGTGTTTCGTTTTGCTTCACAATGTTTTCAGTATGTCGTTGTAGCTCACTGACATTCCCATTCGCATAAAGTTGCGCTAAATCTCTGCTGTTGTTTTGGTTGCCAAGAAAGAGTTTACTGCCACATAAATTAATATCTGGAAGCGAAATAATCAGTAGTAACATAAATGGTAGGTTTGAATTCGTTTGCAGCATCTTATGTCGTAGTTCAGTCAGCAAATGAGATGTGGATAACTGTGCTGAATGCGCGGAAGACACATCTGATTGTTCATTAACTTGCGGTGTTAAAGCTCTTCTTGAAACTTTACTTTTTATTTAGGCCATCAACAAAAGTCCTTCTTCTTCTTAGTCACTTGTCCTTCTCTGCACCACACATATGTATTATGGTTTTCATTTTAAGGCAACCAACTGTCAGCAATGATCAAATTGATTATTTAAAACAAATCATATCAAACTAAGACATTAGGCTTTATTTTAGAATACTTCACTCAAACACAGGCAACAAACAAATCTTTACTCCTTTTTCCGTGGCCACCAAAAGTACGCTGCTATCACATTCGGCACTAAGAAATTGCGGAGGAGAATTTAGTTACATACTTACTACATCAGTTCTTGTTCATCAGATGAAAACTTGGGCACTTACGCTCATCTAATTGAATTGAATTGCTGTTGTTGTTGTCGCTGCAGTGAGAGCCTTATTTCCATAGAGCTGTAAAAGTGGTCAAAAATTTCAATCGGCATATGATTTCTCCCGTCCCAATCAGAATGCAGGATTTGAGTAACCGCACTCTCATTGGCTAATCCTTCTTTGAATTTGACTTCCCGCCAAAAGCCAACAAAGACGGTCGATTGATCTGCTGAAACGGCTGAAGCAAACAAAAATCTGGAAAGATGCGAGCGTATTTACGAGATCTTTTGCATCTCCAAACGAACAGAAAATGGCTTAAGGGAAGAAAGTGTTTACAATCATGCAGTGGCTGCCTAGCAGGGGGGCCGGGCCCCCCCAGTGGACGTTTTTTAAGGGGCGCCAAAGCTTAGGAAGGGCGCCAAAAACCTCATGAAGTTCGATGCGTCATAGCTATCATCCAGCACTTGGAAGGGCAGGTCAAGGTGTCAAAGGATCAGGGGCGTAGCCAAAGGGGGTGCAGGGAGTACCGCACCCCCAACTTTTAGTTTGCCAATTAGCATCACTGTCAACATTCAAACCCAAGAGACGCCCATTTTGTCAGCAAACTTGGGCACCCCACAAAAACTTGCTTTTTCTTCCTTCGTCAAATCGTCACAGACATACAAGGACGCTTTATAGAAAATAGGCAGCCTGATCATCAGTTCGAAAGAATTTATTTCTATGGGAGTGTTTGCCCCCCCCCCCACTTTTGTCAAAAGAACGTCCTCAAAATTCTTGGAAGGTTAAAAAATTTTCCAAGAAATGTTGGAACGTGATTGGGAGAGTTGTTCTTAGCCAAATCACAAGTTGATGTCCTCAAAAATGTTGCAACTGACGTTAATTGATAGAACAACTATCACAATAATGGTTTAGTTAATGTAATAGTTTTCCCTTTTTGCATTGGCAAACATTGGATCGAGAGAGTCATCTAAAACCATAGTAAATTGTGTTTGCTCAAAAATTTTCCTGAATATTGTGATTCAATAATTTTTTTTACAAAATTACTAAAAGTATAATTTCTGGCACTGTAAAACATTGGATGGAGAAAGGCATTCTAAGCCAACTTAAGCGGTTTTTACTCAACATTTTTCTGAGGATGGTGGTGATTTATAGAAAACTGTTACAAATTGTCGAAGGCTCTATTTTAGTGCTGGCAAACATGGGGTCAGGAGAGGCGTTTTAAGCCAAAGCATATGGCGTGTCTTCGGAGAATTTCCAGGGGCTTCGCCCCCATACCCCTTCATTTCAATACCCTTCGTTTAATTTACACTGGCCATGCCGCTGTACGATGCGTTGATATTATTGAAAAATATCATCCAAAAATTGTTTGCGGGAAAGTTTTACTGGGAGTGCGAACCCCAGGGGGGCACTCGACATCAAAATGTACGGGGGTGTACCTCTGAGATATTGATATTTTCACCCTGTGTGGGAGCAATTTTATTCAAATTGACTACCCTGTCTTGGAGCAAACTGGCAAAAAACAATAGCAAAATTGCAAATTCCTTGTCAAAAATGTGAAAAGGATACCCTGTTTGGGAGCAAAATCGCTAACAACGATACCCTGTCCAGCGGCACATACCCGCTACAAAAATTATCGAAGTGCCCCCCCCCCCGGGGTGCGAACCAATAATTTCCGAGTCTAAATTTTGGGCCATAGTTTTCAATCCACCGAACGGTCCTGATATATCATGGGAAGATCAAAGAATTCCTTTCTTGATATACAGTATATAAGCCCTTCTTGCGTTATATTTACAATCAAGATAAAACAAGAGCCCAAGGATTTTTGCAACTCTGGTCTGGTTAAACAAATTATGATCACGTGGGGATCGGTTTTCTATCCTCGACATGGTTAAAAGTCATACGAAAAGTGCATCTCATTAGAAACTTGACAACTATGTTTGTTATAAAGGGGCGCCATTTCGCTGCCGGGGCCCCTCCAGACGAAAAAGGCCAGGCAGCCACTGCAATCATGGCTAGAAGAAACATTCATCTAAGTACTGATACTTTAAAACCAAAAAGTTTCGGACGATCAAACTTTCGGACAAAATTTTGTCCAAAAGTTTAATTGTCCGAAATCTGGTTTTGTCCGAAAGTTTTTTCGTCCGAAAGTTTTAAATTCTTTGAAAATAGAAAAACACAAAGAAACGTATTAAATCACACTGGTTGCTTTTCCTACCGGGTGTGCAAAAAAAATCCACTTTTGACAGGCCATGATAAATCGTATACTGGACCGATTTTTAAGATTTATGACTTAATCTTTAGCTAAAATCCAGAATTAGATTCTAGTATTTTTTTGTAAATTTTTTAATCTTCTGTTTCCTGAGCTATTTAAAATTTTTGTTCTCGAAAACTCTGAAAACGATCAAAAAACGACGATCAGATTTTGTAAAGACTCAACGTGAATGGACAAAGAGAAAACTTTTCGTTGTGATTTGGGAATTTAGAAATCGATTGAGTATACTTTGCTACACAGGGACGGATCCAGCACTAGAGTTTGGGGAGGGTCATTTGAAGATAAATGGGGGTCTGGGGGCGAAGCCCCCAGGAAAAGTTTTTGTGACCACGCCCTTCAAACCCTCGGAAAACGTGGGCAACGCCCTTGCTGCTTTATTTTAGATCGTTTTGCTTATCATTTAATACTTACTTTTCCTGATATACAAACTTGCATTTTTTGTGCGAATCTAAAGGGCAATCAATTGGGAAAAATGAGGGACCATAAAATAATTATCACAAGCATCAGCTAGAGAATTTTTATGGCTGACTAAAGCTCCACCACCTTAGAAGTAAAAAATTTGCCACAAAAACGAGTTATACAGAGTGTCCCAATAAAGTTGTTCCACGTTTGATTAAAAATTGAAAAATAACGATAAAACGAAATTGTTCCTTGGTAACATAAGCCTGTCCCTAAGACCTACGAGCTTTTAAAGATCATATTTGTGTGACAGCTGAAATCAGATACCCTTAAATGACTTGATATGCAAAAAGCTCAAAAAGGACGTAAAAGAAGGTTATCCAAGGTCTTACCTCTTTCTTGTTGATATCAGAGCGAAGCAAATAAGAATTCGAAAGTAATTTCCTGTAACAATTGTCAAAGTTCGCTGATAAATGCAAGTATCCAAAATACATCTAATCAAAACTTAACTGACGAGAGACAGTCATTTTTAAACTTTCCTCAACAGAATTCCTCAAAGCATTGACTTTGGGAAACGTTACGCTATCAACAATCCTTTCCAAATCCCATTTGGTTTGCGCTGAAATAAACTAGAAGCGAAGCAAATAATTGCCCCATACTACTTTCATTATAAATGCTATCGAGAAGCCTCTAGCTACAGCTTTCGCACACAAACTTGAACTTCAAAAACTCATTTAGCGGATTTGTAAGATTGTAGTTTCTAAAATTAATGTAAGGTTCTTAGGGACAGGGTTTGAAGCCCGTTCATCATATGGTTATGTTTTTTTATATTCAATCAAATGTAGAGCAATTTTTTGAAACACCTTGTATGTCAAATCCAAAGGCATTTGAAAGTTATATGACATTTCTAACAGTGAGTTCCTTGGTTCCCAAACTGGAGTCACCATTAATTTATTAAAGCTCTCATGACTCAGTAGTGACTTTTTACAAGTTTCACTAGTATTCTAAACCGTGTTCCCCTAGGTTAAAATACTTTGACTGACACTTTATAACTGTCACAACAGAAGGCATACGTTTTTACCATCATTAACAGAGCGAAATCTGTTTAGATTATCTTCAAGAGAGCTAAGTTCGCTATCACTCGGATACTCTGATAGTAAGTGGTTCTCGATCTCGATCTCTGCGGCATTGAGATTTTTATTCCGTTTCGTATCTCTTTCAGACGCTTTGGTCAATTGTATATAGTTTGTAAGCTTGCTAGACTTGAAGTTGTGTCATGGCCACGTTTGGAAGTGGAGGTTTGAAACGTGTCCGTTTATTCGTCGAAAAGGGAAATGGTTTTGAAGAGAACTCTTAGCCTTTGGGGGGGCCATGGCCCCGCCGGCCCCCCTCTGGATCCGCGCCTGTTGCTACACGAGCCTTTGCTCAATGTTGGGAGAAATGTAAAATTACTTTCAATCATACGAAGAAATGTCGTTCTCTTTGTAATTGCATTGATCTTATACTTTCGTGCAGGTAGTAGGAAGGGAGTTAAAAAAAGACGAGCAATGAAGCGCCATGAGGTCAAGCAAGCATTGACTCTCGTTGAATTGTCATGCAGGCAACGGCTTGGCTGGCGCGTCATTGCAACTACTCCAGAATTTCGCAACNAGTCACCATTAATTTATTAAAGCTCTCATGACTCAGTAGTGACTTTTTACAAGTTTCACTAGTATTCTAAACCGTGTTCCCCTAGGTTAAAATACTTTGACTGACACTTTATAACTGTCACAACAGAAGGCATACGTTTTTACCATCATTAACAGAGCGAAATCTGTTTAGATTATCTTCAAGAGAGCTAAGTTCGCTATCACTCGGATACTCTGATAGTAAGTGGTTCTCGATCTCGATCTCTGCGGCATTGAGATTTTTATTCCGTTTCGTATCTCTTTCAGACGCTTTGGTCAATTGTATATAGTTTGTAAGCTTGCTAGACTTGAAGTTGTGTCATGGCCACGTTTGGAAGTGGAGGTTTGAAACGTGTCCGTTTATTCGTCGAAAAGGGAAATGGTTTTGAAGAGAACTCTTAGCCTTTGGGGGGGCCATGGCCCCGCCGGCCCCCCTCTGGATCCGCGCCTGTTGCTACACGAGCCTTTGCTCAATGTTGGGAGAAATGTAAAATTACTTTCAATCATACGAAGAAATGTCGTTCTCTTTGTAATTGCATTGATCTTATACTTTCGTGCAGGTAGTAGGAAGGGAGTTAAAAAAAGACGAGCAATGAAGCGCCATGAGGTCAAGCAAGCATTGACTCTCGTTGAATTGTCATGCAGGCAACGGCTTGGCTGGCGCGTCATTGCAACTACTCCAGAATTTCGCAACAGGACGGCTGTTTAACTAACACTCGTGCTGCACAATATAACTAATCGATTTCTAAATCCCAAATCACCACGAAAAAGTTTCCTCTTTGTCCATTCATGTCGAGTCTCTAGAAAATTTGATCGACGATTTATGGTCGTTTTCAGTGTTTTCGAGACTGAAAATTTTAAGAAACTCGCTTATAGCTCCAGAAGCAGAAGACTAACAAATTTGCAAAAAATACCAGAACCTAATTCTGGATTTTAGCTAAAAATTCAGTCATAAATCTTCAAAATCGGTCTAGTGTACGATTTATCGTGGCATGTCAAAAGTGGATAGTTTTTTTGGCGCACCCGGTGTAAACATAAATATAAGGGACAGTGCAAAATTTATTATATTACATGGCCGGTGGAGAAGAAAAATTCTTGCAAAANCGACACTAACCAAACATTTTTGAGACGGTCACCTAAGATATCCAAAACTATTTACAAAATATCTTGAAGATTGTCCCATACTTTTGACCGCTAATAAATTTCCAACTGCCGTCAGATTTGATGAGAATCACCCATTCTGATCGTGAGCCAGACTGGAAAGTTCTCTGCCAATTTCTCCGCCGTACACTTTAAATTTGAGCTGCGGCTCTTGCCGCGAAGTTTTCGTAAAATAACAAAAGGAAACAATAGGTCTATTGTATAGCAACGCAAATACAGCTGCACAAACGATTTGAAAGAAGGAAAGATCCTCCACGCATTTTGCATAACTTTCCAATCTGGATCATGCGGTTTTGTTTTGAACCCTTTGAATGGTTCTGAATCGCTACATGTAAGCTGAATCTCTGTCCATGAAGATACAGAATGAAAAGCAGAAAACAAAGAGATGTTTTGAGCGAAGAGGTCATGAAAACCCAAGAACAGCCAGGGGCATTAAAAAGTTCTTTAGGAAAGCAGTCACAATGTGGACTGATGTTTCAAGATGGAACCCAGTTTCTAAACATCAAGATTCACATGCATGATCAGAGAGGGCGATTGGAAGAAGATAGCAATTTAACTGTTGTGTCTTTTGATTGTGATTTTACAGGATAGGTGAAGGGACAGAGCAGAAATTATATACAATGACACAATCACACCATCTGATATTTGAATATTAAGTTTTTTAAGATGATAAATCAGGAGTTTAGGTCCTTACAAAGAAAAGATCAAGTGTTGTCTATTTTAAGAAATGTTGCAGGGTGCTAGGGGGCTCAAAGTTGGGATTTTTTGCATGCCTGCACAGTTTCCGCTCTGTCAGGCGAATGTGTATTATTTAGCATAACCTTTTGAATTATGAAATGAGGAATTAATTAATATCAATAAACTTTCTGTGAAACTTTCTTGTGCCAAGAAACTCAACATATATATCTTGCAGTGAATGATCACAAGAGAGCCAAAAAGTGGTTGCTTCAAACAGTTCCTTTGCTCCTCCAACAATTTGAATATCAAATTATTAATTCAAGAAAAGAAGCCATGCTGCACAGTATTTGGATTTTTTGAGAATTGCAAAAAGGTTACTATTTATGTTGTGTTATAAATAACATTATATGTACGATATGTTGCTTTGCCCCTCATTTGACATTCAATGATGAGATCTTCTTGCTGGAGTTTCGGTAGTATTACGACCATTTGTTCAAATAAATAGCCACAACGTTTTCACAGAAATTGTGTTATATATAGTGATAAAGACCTTTCTAATGATGTTTAATAAGAGTTTAAATCTGTGTTAATATATAATCAACAATATCATATTAAAGAAAGTCTAACCTATAGCATGGGCGCTGTATCTTAAGCAATGGGGACTCTGGACGGGGAGCAGTGGCAGCGGCAGTTGTCATTGTTGTTCCCTTGGCTGCGGTTTCTGTTGTTCAGCATTATCGCCTATGCTAGCCAGACATCCAATGTGATACCTTTCCAGTATTTATCAGTAAAAATCGTTTATGTGTAGTTTTTGGTAATCGTATATTTAGTTTTCACTTAGTTTTACAGTATGTTCTTTATGTAATGGCCTTGGGGTAGTCATGATCTTTTGCTTCCTGGTTTATCATCCTTGTAGTGTTGTAAAGTTGTTCGTACGTGGTGTATTAAGTAATTCGTTTTTTGTAAAAATTTTATATTGAATATGAAAAAACATTATCATTTTGCTGCTTTCTTCTCGTTAATTGCAAGGGTTGCACTGTGAAATTCAAGTCCAACATATTATGTTCTGATGCCTTTCAATAAATCTTTATGGAATATTTTCACATTGCAAGTTCAACTGCAATTACAGTGTTTTATTACAATCCTTATTTTCAATAAAATACCCTTCCAATGTAACCAAGGCGTCAAGACGAGTCTCGCCTAAGAGTCCCAAATCAGAGCTTGACATTANGTAGGAAAACTTTACGCAAACTCGTAGTAGGCGTGCTCTAGAGAAGGGCTACAGAAAGTTAAATCGGAGAAAGTCTTCGTAGCAAAGTAAGATTATTGTGAGTATTGTTCATTTTATTGTCGTTCCCTGATCTTTTACGACGCTAGTTAAACTAGGAACTTCGATGAAAATGGGAGAAAATGTGCAAACAATTTCAGAAACACTTCTGTCGAAAAATAAAGAGCATGTGCAATGATTATTAAGGATCACAGTACTTCCTCTGTATCTTGCAGTTCTTTAAAGGTTTCTTGTTAAATTTATTTTGCTAAGATAAATTCAATAACATTTAGAGTTTTGTTTGGGTTCTTTTTGCATCTTGTTTGCTTCACCAGGCCAGTGGGTAGCCTTCACAACGGTTTTCTTTCGTAAAGAGCTCGAAGCGCGATTGTCATTGAACGAACAATTTTAAATCAAGAGGGTTTCAGGGTTTCGTTTCGTAAGTCTTTCTTACGAAATCATTTTTGATCTTCGGGGGCGAAATACCTTCTCGCGAGGGCGGTCGATAGCCCGCGTAAACAATTTTGCGAGGGCGCTGGCGAGGGCGAGGGCGATCGCCCGCGTAAAACGAAAAGGCCTGGTAATGGCCTTGGAGTAGTCATGATCTTTTGCTTCCTGGTTTATCATCCTTGTAGTGTTGTAAAGTTGTTCGTACGTGGTGTATTAAGTAATTCGTTTTTTGTAAAAATTTTATATTGAATATGAAAAAAACATTATCATTTTGCTGCTTTCTTCTCGTTAATTGCAAGGGTTGCACTGTGAAATTCAAGTCCAACATATTATGTTCTGATGCCTTTCAATAAATCTTTATGGAATATTTTCACATTGCAAGTTCAACTGCAATTACAGTGTTTTATTACAATCCTTATTTTCAATAAAATACCCTTCCAATGTAACCAAGGCGTCAAGACGAGTCTCGCCTAAGAGTCCCAAATCAGAGCTTGACATTATAGTGGATGAATGGTATATTGCTTTGGTCATACAGTATCAGTGCATCAGAAATTTTCAATCCTGGTTTGAAATTCAGCATAGTGCTTAACCCAAATCCTTTTCTCTACTTGAGACAAAAATGTAATCCTTAGCGTCACACTCAATTATTGAGTAATCCCCATTTTCCTTCATCTGAATTGATGTAATCACAATATTTGAATCTGTTTTTAAGCATGGCCACAATTTCTATCCTTAGACAAAAACCTCATATAATATGATCAAATATATTTTAATGGTGCCTTTGGTACTGTAGTGGCAAATACAAAACTACTAAATCAATGCTGTTCCCTGACCCTACTAAAACTCCTAAGTTCTAAAATTGATGCCGTTCTGGGTGGAACATCCCAAGCATACAAATTAAACATTATATGCCTTCGTTAAAAATGGTCAAACTTGTCCCTGCAAAAATTAGAAAAATCTAACTCTGTGCTGTTGCAAATCTGTATGCAGTGCAAACCCTTTATTACAATCTATACAATATAAAGAATTGCTGAGTTTCTTACAATGCAATTATCTTTAGTTTCAGAGGTGATTGCAACAATGAGTGAGTTTACAATACATCACCATGCTTCAGAGCTGCTGAAGTTGCTGAGGTAATACCAAAACTTTTGCATATTCATAGAGACTTGTGTGTTGCATTGATTTATGTATTATTAACCAAGAAAAGATTTGATAACAATAGCATCATTTGGTTTTGATTGATGTGCCATTTCAAAGTGATTAGCGATCACAGACAAAGGGAATTCTTTCAAGCAACAAATCAAAAGAAATGAAGCTGCAAAAGATGTCTCAAAACCAATATGTCTAACTGTCTTGTTATGCACCCAAAAAGGGGTTGTTTAAATTAAAGAAGAACTGAGGATAGATCCAAAGAAGAAAGATACTGTATATTATCTAAACATCTGCCTCGGGCATTTTTTTTTTGCTTCAGGAGCTGAGCAGTCGGTATTATAATTCTTGCATATTTTGGGTGCAATTCAAACACTTTAATTAAATGAACGGAGATATAGCGATCTAGTCTAAACATAGCACAAAAGAACGAAACGCGCCACTTATGTTCCTATTGTTTTCATCGATCGAGAACATCAAATACAATAGATTATATTTAGATTGACCCAGTCCCCCAAGCTAAGCTGCTTTTAACTCCGTGGATTTACTTCAATGTTGAGCTTCTGAAGCAAGTAAATAAAATGCCCGAGACAGATGTTTGCATTTATCCTTCTTCTCTCAATCTATCCTCAGGGTATTTTCTCAAATTTAATTTAATTTTATTGTTAAACGCGATAAAATTACTACAAATCACATTATGTTTTCCCTCTCATTTGCGCTAATTTAAGTCACATTTGAATCGATTAATTTTTAGCAGCAGAAAACATGTATGTATCGTCTAATGTAGATTATGTACCGGGTGGACCAAAAAAGAACTTCAAGTGTTTGAAAATTCGTAATGTGGAGACATCTCCTCACTCAAAAACATTTCGTTTCTCTCGAAAGTTAAGCATCAAATCTTTATCAAATCAATAGCGTATATATAATCTGAT
Organism: Aurelia aurita; assembly: GCA_004194415.1. Classification (NCBI taxonomy): domain Eukaryota; kingdom Metazoa; phylum Cnidaria; class Scyphozoa; order Semaeostomeae; family Ulmaridae; genus Aurelia; species Aurelia aurita. The sequence continues at coordinate 105,472 of REGM01000096.1, forward strand.
ACTTTTGCAAAATTCACTTTTTAAGCCTTGAGGGATATGTAATGTATTTGCATGTTGCTCTAAGTGAGGAGATTACGTATCCCTTTTTCATGCTTTTCGAAGTAAAGGAATTCTCATAAATCCAATTTTACGTACCGGGTATCCCAAAAAAAGGTAACAGATTTGATAAGTGCTAGCGATAAGAATTTAGGTCGAATTAATCCCTAATAATTTTTGCAGTACTCCTCGATAGTTACATACATACATACATACATTAATTATTTGGTAATGCAGGTTTACCTAAAGGCAGCTAACGCTGATGTGGACCTGCGACTACAAAGAAAAATAAGCTTAATTACATCTATTTTTAATATAAAAAGTAAAGCAAGAGATTAAAATTGTTAAAAGTTTTAAAAATGTCAAAAGTAGCTAAAATCTTTGTTCTTATTATTAATGATACAAGCCTCTTTTTCGAATGAGTGCTGGTTTATGCTCGTTTTGTATTCTTTGATCTTGTTTGAAAGTTGCTATGTTTTCTTGGCTTTTCAGTGCAGTGTCGATTGAGTTCCAAAGAACCGCACCTTTGTACTTGAACGAATTCCGTCCAATTTCCTTCTTATGTCTCTTGATTTCAAATTGGAGCGGATTTCGTAGATTTCTGCCACGTTTTGTGAATTGTTCATGCACGTCAGTATCCTCTTTTTGTAGATGTAGCTAATTGGTTCCCATCCAGCTATGTTCAGGATTTCTTCAGTGGATCTTGCTTCTTTTATTTTATGAATCATTTTTGCTGCTCTAGCATGTAATGCATCAACAGCGTTTAATATTGCAGGTGAAGAGGTACCCCATATTGATATACAATAAGTAACCGCGCTAACAACTGTTTTGAAATAAATCTCTTCCTGGATTTTAATTGGTAGAACGAAGTCTTCTTAATTCTTTCAATTTGCCATTAAAACTGTTTGTAACTTTGGTTAATTGCTTTTCCCAACTAAGTTTGTCATCAATGATTATTCCTAAGCTTGTGCTGTGTTTAAAATAATTGATAACTGATGTGCTTTATAAGACGGGTCGTAAAGGACCAACAAGATTCTTTGGACATAGAATCATTGCCTCTGTCTTGCCTGCAGGAACTGTTAGCTGGTTCTTATTGCACCAATCAAAAAGCTCTTTTGCACTAGCATTGAGGCTATCTATTACTTCTTCGATATTATCTCCTATACAGAATATCGTAGTGTCATCAGCAAACATAACTAATTCTCCCCTTGTTATAGAGTCAGGTAAATCGTTTACGTGAATTGAGAACAAGCGTGGACCCAATAATGAACCCTGAGGTACTCCAAATTCTATCTCTCTGATTGTTGACGTTTTCTCATTTACATTTGCAATTTGCATCCTTTGACTTAGATAGTCACACATCCAATCATATAAAGCACCACAGAACCCAGCAGCTTGGAGCTTTCTCTTCAAAATATCTCTGTTTACACTGTCAAATGCCTTTTTGGAATCTACAAACAATATCCCGACATACTGACCATCGTCCAAGGCTTCTTCCCAATGTTCTGTTACGTGCAATAGCAAACCTTCTGTGCTTCGCCCCTGTTTAAAACCCCACTGATTTGGATGTCCATCTCCTGATACCTCCAGATGTTCATCCACTTTGTGGCACACTTGTCCCTCTAACAATTTACTTGGTATACTTAGATTGATAAAGGTCGGTAGTTCTCTCGGCTGCAGGCCTCCCCCTTTTTAAAAGTCGTTTTCAGTTTGGCTACTTTCCAATTATCTACGAATTTCTTGTCTTTGAGACTTTTCTGCAGTATGTACCTTATGCCTGGTTTCACACTTTCCCCAGCAAGCTTTTAAGTCCCGTGGTTTAATGATGTCATCATGTCCCATGGCCTTCTATGGTTTTAATGTTAATTTGAAGATAAGTACCTTGTTTCTTGATATTGGTGAATGGAGAGTTGGAGCATTAATCTTGAAAGTTCTAATTTGCCTCGACCTCCAAACCAGAGCGTTTGGGTTTTTGCCTAAACTGCAAACGCGCTGGTCAGGGGAATCTCCTCAATCATGGACATAACCGTAGTAGTTTTGGAAAAGGACCCGTACTTAGGTACACATGTGAATAGAAATGTAAAAACTGAAGATTGACAAATATATTAATGAATATAGTCACCAAGGAATATCTTTCTTCAGTCAAAATGCATTTGCACAAATACACCAAGCCAAGCACGGTTGAGCATTTTTATGTTCCCTTGGGCATCTACGATTGCTTGTTTCGTAACGATTGTGAGGGAGATGATACCAAATGCATTTCACTCAATCAATGAAGACTGCAAGATATAATTTATGTATTAACACCCAAGGGAATTATTTCGCAGATGAATAACTTTTATTAGGCAGATGTAATGTAAAGTTTTTGTAGAGTGAAGAAAGATGTCTCTTTGGGATTAAATTCGTGAATCTGATTGTCACGTTCAGTTTCAGATTTTTATTGAAATGTGTTCCTAGGCATGAGGTTTCCTGCTCGTATTTCGCCATGATTCAGGAGATTCCACAACACAGCATGCTAACAGCTTAGGCCAAAACCCAAAAACTGTGGTTTGGAGGTGGAGGCAAATTGGGACTTTCAAGATTAATATTCAAACTCTCAATGCACCAATATCAACAACAAGGTATTTATCTTCAAGTTAACTATCAAGGATTATTTTAAAAATTATTGCTGATTGATCCAAGCTGAATTCTTATCACTATGCCTGATAAAATATGTTACCTATTTTTTTGGGACACCCGGTATATTACAGTACTCAGAAAAATAGAAGAACAATCACAAAAAATACTTCAGCCTTTGGGCTAGCAACCAAACTTTGATTCATTCCAATATCTCTATTTTTCTCTAAGTTACAAATTTTCAAATAGTTGAAGTTCGTTTTGGTCCACCTGGTATAGTTTTATTAGCTATTAACAACTAACAACTAATGAATAACAAATTGTGCGCAATACCCATGTATTGGGTTATTGTACAGTATTTGATATATAGATATATTGATATCACAATAGGTTGTATGTGTCTTTACTGGTTAAAAAAGTGCTCAATGCCATATAGACAGAGCGAATTATAATAAGAGTGATGCAAGGACAGACTACATTCTTTGTTGTTACTCAGAGTTTCACGCTATACAGCGATCATCAGACAACAGAAAACTCGACTCAATTTTACGCATTTATACATTGCATATCGTGATGAAATATTCTTACAACTATTTTCTACGTGGGGTCTCTTTTGAAATTAATTAGGTAGAATTTGTTCTCATGGCGGCACTTGGGTGATTAATTCCTCTTATTATAGATATATTGATAGATGGATAGCCCTTTTGGTGTGAACAGCTTGACAGTTAACATACTGGTTTTGGGACATCTTTTGCTGTTTCCTTTGTTTTTATATGTTACTTGAGAGAATTCCCTTTGTCTGCGAATGCTAATCGCTTTGAAATTGTGTATCAATCAAAAGCAATTGATTCTTTGTTACAAAATCTGCCCTTGTTGTATTAATGAATTAGTTTCGTCTTTATAACATAGAAAGTAAGGAGTGTTAAAAGGGTAGTTTTTTTAGAATGTCAGCTTACTGTAAAGTTCATAATCTGTACCCCCAAAGAATGGGTTCATAACAATTTTACGGTATAGTGATATGCTACTAGTTTCGATGGGTTTATTGCTATTAATTTTCAATACCTAACCATAACCCTAACCCAAGTTGGTTAAAATCCTTATTTTTTAACTGTATGTTTCAGGATAAGCGATGGGGATGGACCGGAAGTTTATGCAGATATCCTTACGAAGGATCTCACACCTTATGTCACTACACAGGTATGAACTATTTTGCTGCTGACTGTGTCTTGGTTTGAAGTGCCGAAGTATATTTGTTTGCAATGCCGAAGTATATTTGTTCTTCTTTGGCTGTTTTCCAGTGAGCAAAAGTACTGATTTGTGTTAACTTTATTATCAACAAAAGCAAAATTTAAAACCTGGTTCACAACGTCAAATTTTTCAAAGAGCCTTCAGTAGGCCCAATCGGTGGTGCAAGTATATTTCATTAATCTACGGGGTGTCTAAAAAAGCACCCCCTTTTGACTGGAAAAAGGAACAAAACAATAAGATATTGGGACTTTCAGAATGCACAGCTAAATTTGTTAATCTTCAACTTAAATGCACGTACCTTGCATTTGCAAATCGTCCACCAAACACCAGAGATGCGAGCTCCCAAAGTCAAAATTTAGCGTGCACCTGAAACCAGATGTTTTGAGAAAGGGCCTAACCATAATTTGACGTAATGGACATTTTGCATAGGAATTGTAAACTGTTATGTCTAGTTTTTGCTTTTAAAAGGAATCTATAAAGCTATGAGATCTCATCTTTTAACTCAAGTTATTCACTTTAATATGGGACCAAAAACACACACTCGTCTCTTTATCTGAATCGCAGCGCATAGGCAGCGAAGACCATTTTCTTAGAAGGAATGTTCATATGGGAACATTTTAGTCCCACTTGCCAAGCATCAGGCCCTTTTTCTTACTGAGCCAGCCTGCTTACTCATTTGAACTGACAAAAAACTGCCCTTAGTGAAAACATTTTTCAGTTCGGAATTGTAAGTTAGTATTTATCATCGGCTTTTATATTCATGGGAAACTATTAATTTCACAACGGAATCAGCAAGCTTTTAAATTTCATATGAATGGAACTAAATTTTCTATTCAAAGTCTCAAAGAGTTTATTAATATTACATTTCAAAGACCTTTTTGTCATTGATATCATCCGAGGAACTATTGATATTGTTACGAGTGAAATTAATTTCAAAATTATTCGTAGGATACAGACAATGAAGTGCTATCCTATACGAGCCAGGAAATGCAAAGCTTAGCCAGCCTGGTTCGTTGAATTAAAGTTAAAAATAAATGGAAAAAAGAACAGCAGCAAAGGGAAACCAGCAAAAATTATTGTGACTCAAGTGTTTTGAAATAAGCAGCTTTTATTTTCGATTTTCAGGTGTCTTCACATGCTGCACGGAGGAAAATTGCAGAGGCAAGTCCAACGCCGAGGGAATTTCTGAAAAAATACGATGAGCTGAAATCACGAAACATTAGAGAACTAGACTCACTTGTTTATTTGTTGTCATGCATTACTCAAGATAAGCAGGTATCACTCTTTATGTATGTTAAAGTGTAGCTTCAAAGGTAGTGAAGGAGCTGTCTAATGTATTGAGCCAATTGGAATTTTCGTTTTTTCAATGCCACCTCACAGTACTTCAACAACGAAAATTTCAGTGAGGCAATTTTTTGGCCAAACTTCATAACCAAAAGTTATTCGTTCAAATCTGAAAGTGGCCGAAAATTTGCAATGCCAAATTTTTTACTTCTGTAATCTTTTGATCGTTCTGAAACAGCACCCTAAGAAATGCAAGAAGTTAAAGAATGTGCTGCAGCCCAAATTCTGTTTATGGTTAAAGAGAAAAGGCAAACAACTTCGCCTAACTTTTTAAATAAATACCCATCGAGTTTTCCTTGGTAAAAATCATGCAACTATTCTAATTTTTTCCAAAATTGGAAAGATTTTTGGCAAATGCTTTATCACCGGAGTTTCTTTGCCAAAAATTTAATCGTTTGTAAATTTGTTTTCAATGTACCTTAGAAACCCGCGTATAAGCCTCACTTTTCCCCTTATATTTTACTCCGATATCAGGTGTGCGGCCAATATGCGAAGAGAAGCGTCTTGGGTCCTAAAATGACGAATTAAAACATTTCTGTGGAAAGCAAAAGGCTTCCCGATATTTTCGAAATGCTCGACGAAACAAAAATTCACTGTCTAGAAAAATATTGCACCCATGACTGTTGTCCACATTATCCCCATTGCTGTCTTCTGGTCATCAAGAATTCCTTTCGCAGAAAAAGGAGAGTGGCATTTCTGAACGAGAGTGACTGATACGGCGATAATTATAATAATAATAATTATTATTATTATTATTATCATCATCAAATTATTTACAGTTGGTACAATATATAGTAATAAATTAATTCTAACCAACTATTTACATACAAAGAAAAATTACAAAAAAGTTCATTTGGGATCCTCATTATCAACTATTTTTTTCTAACTGCAGATCTTGCATGTGCCATTTTGCCCATTATTCCATTCTTTGGTCATTCTTTTAAATATTGCTGCTGAGTTTGCATTTTTTATAGTATCGGGTAGAGTGTTCCAAAGTGGAGCTCCTTTGAATACAAATGAATTATTTCCGAATGTGGGATGAATGAAAANATAATAATAATAATAATAATAATAATAATAATAATAATAATAATAATAATAATAATAATAATAATAATAATAATAATAATAATAATAATAATAATAATAATAATAATAATAATAATAATTATTATTATTATTATTATTATTATTATCATCAAATTATTTACAGTTGGTACAATATATAGTAATAAATTAATTCTAACTAACTATTTACATACAAAGAAAAATTACAAAAAAGTTCATTTGGGATCCTCATTATCAACTATTTTTTTCTAACTGCAGATCTTGCATGTGCCATTTTGCCCATTATTCCATTCTTTGGTCATTCTTTTAAATATTGCTGCTGAGTTTGCATTTTTTATAGTATCGGGTAGAGTGTTCCAAAGTGGAGCTCCTTTGAATACAAATGAATTATTTCCGAATGTGGGATGAATGAAAACTGAGAAATATTGTCCGTCCTGTGGTCTGAATTAATCATTTCATTGGAAAAATTATAGCAGTGAAAGTTGTCATTTTAGTTTCATTAAACCGATTTATTTTTTGATAGCTTGAAGAAGTAAGTATCTCGTTTAAAATGTTGGTTACATATTGCCACATAGTGTTTTTGCTGACAAAAGAATAAGGTTCGACAAGAGGTGTTTAATCAGACTTCAGCAGTTGCAATGGTTTAAGAATCAGTTTGGTTATATACCTAACTACTTCTCTTTTTATACTCGTAGACTACAAAATTTCTAGAGAAGAATGCCAAAGAGAAATTGAAATATAAAGATATCAACAGTTTGACATCATCATCATCTTCTTTTAATCTTGGAAGAGAAGTGAAAGAAGTCACGGATTCAGCTTCGGGATCGCCCATGTCATCGCAAGAAGTCCTCGAGGTAGATTTTTAGATTTAGATTGCATCATTTGGAAATTTAAATTCGAAGATTTTCTTTTAAAACTACTAATTATTGCTCATACACTTAGGAATTTTATAGAGTTAATACAGTTTCGTAATCTCTTAACAGTACATCCTTATTTATCGTTATTTTAAAGAAATTTTGTATCTTGTGAAAAAAGAAATTATATCTCAGAGGTGACGCCTCGCTCAAACGATGCTCCCTCCCCCAATTTTACTGAGTTATCATTTTATGCTATTAGTGATTTGGTTGGTGGTTTTCGTGAGCACCTTTTTTCAAAAGCTCATTTCTCTGTAAAATTAGCCGACAATGAACTGATTTTAATTCAATAGGTGTATTTTATATTTTATTTTGTGCCAATAAATTGTCATCAAAAGTGTTGCATTCAGAAAATTTTTAAGGATATTTTTGGCCCACGTGTTACTTCAATCCTGAATAAAACTTTTTCGTGTACCATCTTTTAAGCTAAAGACGGCTGCGAGAACCTTGTTACCAAGATAGTTGCGTTNCCATGTCATCGCAAGAAGTCCTCGAGGTAGATTTTTAGATTTAGATTGCATCATTTGGAAATTTAAATTCGAAGATTTTCTTTTAAAACTACTAATTATTACTCATATACTTAGGAATTTTATAGAGTTAATACAGTTTCGTAATCTCTTAACAGTACATCCTTATTTATCGTTATTTTAAAGAAATTTTGTATCTTGTGAAAAAAGAAATTATATCTCAGAGGTAACGCCTCGCTCAAACGATGCTCCCTCCCCCAATTTTAAATTAGCCGTGTTACTTTAATCCAGAATAAAACTTTTTCGTGTTCCATCTTTTAAGCTAAAGACGGCTGCGAGAACCTTTTTACCAAGATAGTTGCGTTTAATAGACGATTGCGCTAAGAAGATGGTCAGGGATTTTTTTGCCATGATCCTTTGCGTCTCAAATACGTTTGATTGAATTGATTGGTTGATTTACCATGAGACGGAAAAGATCACGGTGAAATTCCCTGACGACATTTTTAAGGCAATCGTCTTTAAAAAAATCAATTTTAGAATGCAATGCATCTTGGTCAAAAGTTCCCCACCATCATCTTTAGTGTAATCGTATATTACATTTTTTTGTTCTCAGCTCAGATCGAAACTTTCTGCAATAGCAAGCAATGCTGCTCAGAGTTCAACCGACGATCTGATCAAGGCACTTCGAGAGAAACATGCAAAAAAGCAAGGTATGCTAAAATCGAAAATGCATTTGTCAAGCAGAAGTTGAAAGTTTTTTGAAGCGTTGGAAGTTTGGCACCTGTTTCTCTTTCAAATATTTCAATGCTGTCCCGAACGTTTGTGTCGTTTTCAGCACAAGTAGGGTATTCCAAAATGGATGGTTTCCCTTTTAGTTTCAGTTTCATATTTTAAATTCCACTACATACAGTTTATGGAGACTGTTTACCTCTTTTTTTATATGCTCATAAAAAGTTACAACAAATAAACGATCACGCAACGATACCACTGGGAACATGGAATTACATAACAACCCTGTGGCCATTTGCAATTACTCAAAGTCTGTCTTACTTCTATTTCAAGAAATTCTACAGGCAGTGTTTTCAAGATGGCATTGGCTGCTCCCTCCCCGCGCTCCATCAAGTTCTCAGTTGGACCTTCTATGCAATTTTGTATTTATTTTCATAGGTGCTTCAGGACTTCCTACAAATCCATCCTGGACAAGAGACAGACCTTATTTAACAAGGGATTTCATTCTCATTTCTAAGGCTGAGGAACCGGTAAGATGACTTCAGTTCTTGATATCTCAAATGGAAACAAGTCTTTCTGCACACGATGCCCGTACAATTTGTGAACGAAACTAATTTGTTACGGATGGGCCTCCCGTTCATATGAAAACGACACAAATTGTACCGGCAGACTTTTAAACGGAATTCGAAAACGGAACTCTAACCAGCACAGTTTGAAAATGGCATGATGCAAGCTCTGAAAAACAAGGAAAACAGAAGATTTTTTGACGCTCTCGAATGGAAGCTGATTAGCTTTTTAGGCCTAGATAAATCTCTTTATCGTCAAAATCCAGCCTCTTTGTCGCAGAGATTGCAAAGAATTAGGTACCGTCAAATATTGTACCATTTTCAAAGTGTGGCGGTATCGTGTAAATATTGTTTGGTACTGTAAAAGCGTAACCGTTTTCAAATTTTGCCAATATCGTGTAAACGGAGTCATATTTTCTTTTCATATACTGGGCGAGTAAAGTAAAACGTTGGTCATATTTGAACTTATCTGGCTGCGACGAATCTCTGAACTGTTTTATTTACGAAACTTCTGTAGAGGAGAATGTCCAACTTAGACATCTAAGTTTATTTTGTTGAAATTGGACTCACCGCTCCACAGTGTGCCCAGGCATAGAAACAAGTAAGAAGTCAATTTCTTCATAAACGATTCCTCTAAGTTTTCTCTTATTGACGATTCTTTGAACTCCCTGAAACAGAAAACCATTTTGTTCTATCTCTATTGGTTGTTTTTCTGTGAATTTGTAAAGTTGCAGAAATCTTCAGTAATCCAAAATTGATGCAGCTGAATGTGAAGAAACCACTCAATTCTATTAGAGCAATTGAAACTTATGATTGTCCAAAAAAAAAAAAGCTGTGACTTATCTGAAAGGAAATAGCCTCTTTTATTTGACAGGAAGTCAGACCAAGCTTGGGATTAACTGCGGCTTTTTATAATACTACGATTATTTCTAAAAAAGACAAATTTTGATTTTGTTAGTTTTATCAATGCATCTAAAATACTTTTTTCGCAAAGTGCGCAGTGATGCTCACTTAAGACAACAATTTTTCTTGCAAGAATAACTATTTTATCATCAAATAATCAACAAGTCAAATGTGGATAAACATGGATTTGTAATCTGTTGCAATTTTGAGTAACCAACTGATTTTGGCAAATGATGTTCAACATGACTTATTTGCAACAGATAAGAATTCATTTCAACGCAGATACCTCAAATAGCATGCATGTAGTTAAAAATAGACTTACTAAGCATAATGCCACACAAGGGGAACCCTAAATGTACCACTAAACCAAAATTAGCACTATTCTTGTGACTCGTAGCCAGAAAATGAACACTAAATTGAAGTCTTATTAATGTTCTCCCAAAAACTTGATAAAGAAAGATGTTTTTACTCATGAAGATTATGTGACAAATCAAATCATGGTAAAAAGGCAGACATCGATCGAAAGATCTTTTGGAGTATAGCTTGAATTTTGAGAAAATATTGAGTTCTTGGGTCAGAAAAGGGGGTTTTGTCCCCTGAAAATTCTAACAATTGTTTTGTTTCAAAATTTTAGAAATTTTAGCTCCTGTTACGTGAAAGCCAATTTACTCCTGATTTCAAATCTGAAGACTGTTTGTGTGTAACATTGTGCACTTTCAGAGTTATAGGTCGTGATATACCAGTTTAATTCGTCAAAAATCTATGGTGGTGGTCGTCTACCCCGAGGTCAAATATCTTTTGGAAATAATCCCAAAACTATGTTGGGCACAAGAAATTTGATTCATAATTTAAATCAGCGAGAAATAGGCTTTCAGATGAAATAAAGATTATTTCCATATCGTTTGAAATAAAAATGTGCTAGAATTGGGGCTCTATGGATGTTAGATTCCAGAAACCTGCAATTTCATCAAAATTGAAGTTTTTCACTCATTTAAATGAAGCACCTCATTGTGCATCTAATGAGCCATGAACAAGACAATGTTGCAAAGAGTTATGAATTGTTTCCGGAAAACGTGACTCTGGGCACACGGTGCGTTCTATAGTTGTGAGAATTTTACCAAAACAATTTCTTGCAAGATTTCTGAAATTGGTTCAGAATTAACTAACGCTTGATTTTCTGTACAATGACAAACACGCTGTTTCTCTGAGACAGAATCGAAACAAGATTTGCACTGTGTTCAGGTAGAAAAAGCAAAACGATTTGTTCTTGTTGTTCTTATTCCTAGGGGACTTCTCGTTTACTTGTCTTTGCTTTTAAAATTAATTCTCAAAGAAGAAAGTTACAAAAGAGTTACTTTTTTGAAAAATTCGCCGTATTTTATTAGTTTAAAGGAGTGGCTGTTTTCAGGATTTAGATTTGTTTAACCTTCTTGATTTTTTCTTCTTTTATGAAGCTTTACCTAACTTTAATTGACTCGCCCTATATGTAAACTATCTTGCTTCAATCCAGATTTTCTGTTTTCAACAGAGAATGTTGTAATTCCTGCAAAGGTACTGCAGGTAGTAGAGTAGTTTATTGCTCTGATATAAAGCTGTTGCAGGGGATTTTCAAACCCAGTTAAGAGCACATTGAACATTGTTTCATGAGAATGCACGTTTGTTACACAGTTGTGTTTTGAAACTGTGTACCGGGCGTGAAACAGTAGACAATAAATGTCGGAGAATTTTTAAATACCAAATTCATTTTACGTAAATCACAAACCACTTGTCAGATTAACTTAAACTCGGTCTGAAAATCTAATTTGAAGCATATCCAATGCAACTGTATAAAAACTGGGACAATCAATATTACAGCTCTTTATATAATAATAATAAATAGTTTGTTCAATATTGGCGCACAACTTTAATAGCTATGTAAAAACTAATTAATACCAACTATCTGAAATATCGTAGGTTAAATAAATATGATATGTTACGATGCAAGACAAAGATTATATAGTAAGAATAAAGCAAATATACCTAAGCCGGAAATAAATATTTTACACAATCTACGGTTCAACTATATTTTGTAGGTTCTTAATTCTTTTTTAAAAGCTGTAAATGATTGGGACTTTCTAAGAGGGCCTTTACATGAGAAATTGTTGAAACTGTTGACGGTGTAAGCCTTCATCATGTTTACATGAAGGAGACCGAATTGAAACTCAGCACGGGCTGAACTCAACTGAACTCATGACGTTTCTTGACCGACAGGAGAAATGTTTGGTGTACAATTACCTCCAGGGCGGGCTTAATGAAGATGCTGAAAGAAACATTTGGTATTCAAAAATATTTTTTAACATTTATCTCCTTATTTTACAATTCTGGATCACTGTGGAAATTGGACTTCAAATATGTCATGAAGTCATGAGGAAATTGGACTTCAAAATATGATGACTTGCTGAAATGAAAACTAGAAGTCCTAAATAGTCAGAAAGACCTCAGAAACAACTTTTGTTACCAAAAATTAGGATCAAGATTTGATTTTGCATTGAAATCCATTAAAGACGTCATTAACCTGCATGATATATTTGGCAAGCAGAGATAGACAAATATTGCGACGCAGAAATAAAATAGCTTCCCCATCCTTCAATATCTCTTGATCATTATTACGCAAGGTAGACCTTTATAGCTGAAGACAAGCTCTGTTCACCAGTGTATTTAGTGTAGACAAGTGTAGACAAGTTCTATTCACAAGTGCAAGGCTTTTTACATTATGATACCAATTTGATGAAAATTTCACTACCACATTTTGACGCAAAATCTTTAGTGCTACGGGAACTGTTAGAGGAAATCTTTAGCAGCTAAAATTTTAAAATGCCAAACGTGGGACAATGAACCAAAGGTATTTTGGTCTGCGCAACATATCTATCTATCTATCTATAGGGTTCCATGTCCAATTGAGGCTCTGGATGCCATGGTTCTCCAACTAGTTCTGTCCTCTGCCTTTCGTGCAAGTATGCTATACTTGTTCCCTGTCCAGATTTTAACATCTCCACACCACGTACGCCTAGGCCTTTCTCGTTTTCTTCTTCCTTCTATTTGTCCTTCGAGTATGTGTCTCTGAAGCCCACTTGATCTCATTATGTGGCCCATGTATTGCATTTTTCTGAATTTAATCTCTGATAGCAATTTTCTCTTTTCATTTACTCGTTCTAGGATTTCTTCATTTCTAATCCTATCTAGATATGAAACTNGATATGATGACGCAAAAGATCACGGTGGAATTCCCTGACGACATTTTTAAGGCAATCGTCTTTAAAAATATCAATTTTAGAATGCAATGCATCTTGGTCAAAAGTTCCTCACCATCATCTTTAGTGTAATCGTATATTACATTTTTTCGTTCTCAGCTCAGATCGAAACTTTCTGCAATAGCAAGCAATGCTGCTCAAAGTTCAACCGACGATCTGATCAAGGCACTTCGAGAGAAACATGCAAAAAAGCAAGGTATGCTAAAATCGAAAATGCATTTGTCAAGCAGAAGTTGAAAGTTTTTTGAAGCGTTGGAAGTTTGGTACCTGATTCTCTTTCAAATATTTCAATGCTCACCCGAACTTTTGTGTCGTTTTCAGCACAAGTAGGGTATTCCAAAATGGATGGTTTCCCTTTTAGTTTCAGTTTCATATTTTAAATTCCACTACATACAGTTTATGGAGACTGTTTACCTCTGTTTTTATATGCTCATAAAAAGTTACAACAAATAAACGATGACACAACGATACTACTGGGAACATGGAATTACATAACAACCCTGTGGCCATTTGTAATTACTCAAAGTCTGTCTTACTTCTATTTCAAGAAATTCTACAGGCAATGTTTTCAAGATGGCATTAGCAGCTCCCTCCCCGCGCTCAATCAAGTTCTCAGTTGGACCTTCTATGCAATTTTGTATTTATTTTCATAGGTGCTTCAGGACTTCCTACAAATCCATCCTGGACAAGAGACAGGCCTTATTTAACAAGGGACTTCATTCTCATTTCTAAGGCTGAGGAACCGGTAAGATGACTTCAGTTCTTGATATCTCAAATGGAAACAAGTCTTTCTGAATTATAACAGACTACGTTCACACAATGCCCGTACAATTTGAGAACGAAACTAAATTGTTACGGATAGGCCTCCCGTTCACACAAAAATGGCACGAATTGTATCGGCAGACTTTTAAGCAGCAGAATTCGGAAACGGAACTCTAACCAGCACAATTTGAAAATGGCATGATGCAAGCTCTGAAAAACAAGGAAAACAGAAGATTTTTTGATGCTCTCGAATGGAAGCTGATTAGCTTTTTAGGCCTAGATAGATCTCTTTGTCGTCAAAATCCAGCCTCTTTGTCGCGGAGATTGCAAAGAGTTTGGTACCGTCAAATATTGTGCCATTTTTAAAGTGTCGCGGTATCGTGTAAATTTTGTTTGGTACTGTAAAAGCGTAACCGTTTTCAAATTTTTCCAGTATCGTGTAAAAGGAGTCATATTTTCTTTGCATATACTGGGCGAGTAAAGTAAAGCGTTGGTCATATTTGAACTTATCTGGCTGCGACGAATCTCTGAACTGTTTTATTTATGAAACTTCTGTAGAGGAGAAAGTCCAACTTAGACATCCAAGTTTATTTTGTTGAAATTGGACTCACCGCTGGTCCCCAGGCATAGAAACAATTAAGAAGTCAATTTCTTCAAAAACGATTCCTCTAAGTTTTCTCTTATTGACGATTCTTTGAACTCCCTGAAACAGAAAACCATTTTGTTCTATCTCTATTGGTTGTTTTTCTGTGAATTTGTAAAGTTGCATAAATCTGTAGTAATCCAAAATTAATGCAGCTGCTTGTGAAGAAACCACTCATTTCTCTTAATTGAAACTGTTAAACTTGTCCAAAAAATTTAATCTATGGCTATCTGAAAGGAAATAGCTTCTTTTATTTGACAGGAATTACTAAAAAAGACCAATTTTGATTTTAATATTTTTATCAATGTATCTAAAATACTTTTTTCACAAAGTGCTCAGTGATGCTCACTTAAGACAACAATTTTTCTTAAAAGAATAACCATTTTATCATCAAATAATCAACAAGTCAAATGTGGATACACATGGATTTGTAATTTTGAGTAACCAACTGATTTTGGCAAATGATGTTCAACATGGCTTATTTGCAACAGATAAGAATTCAGTTCAACTTAGATACCTCAAGTAGTGAAAATAAACTTAATAAGCATAATGCCCACAAGGGGAACCCTAAATGTATCACCAAACCAAAATTAGCACTATTCTTGTGACTCGTAGCCAGAAAATGAACACGAACTTGAAGTCTTAAAATTCTCCTAAAAACTTGATAAAAGGAAGAGCTTTTCACTTATGAAGATGATGTGACTAATCAAATCATGGTAAAAAGGCAGACATCGATCGAAAGATCTTAAGGAGTAGAGCTTGAATTTGAGAAAATTTTGAGTTCTTGGGTCAGAGAAGGGGGTTTTGTCCCCTGAAAATTCTAACAATTCTTTTGTTTCAAAGTTTTAGAAATTAATCTCATGTTATGTGAAGGCCAATTTCTTCCTGATTTCAAATCTGAAGACTATTTGTGTGTAACACTGTGCACTTTCAGAGTTATAGGTCATAATATACCAATTTCATTTGTCAAAATCTATGGTGGTGATAATCATCTACCCCGAGGTCAAATATTTTTGAAAATAATCCCAAAATTATGTCAGTCACAAGAAATTTGATTTCATATTTGAAATCAGCGAGGAATAGGCTTTCAGATGAAATAAACATTATTTCCATATGGTATGAAATAAAAATGTGTTAGAATTCCCATGGTGCTCTATTTTGATGTTAGAATCAAGAAACCTGCAATTTCATCAAAATGGAAATTTCTTCACTCAGTTAAATGAAGCACCTTATTGTGCATCTAATGAGCCATGAACTAGACAATGTTGCAAAAAGTTATGAATTGTTTCCTGAAAACGGGACTCTGGGCACACAGTGCTTTCTAAAGTTGTGAGAATTTTACTAAAACAATGTCTTGCAAGAGTTCTGAAATTTGTTTAGAATTAACGAACAATTGATTTTCTGTACGATGACAAACACGCTGTTTCTCTGAGACAGAATTGAAACAAGATTTGCACTGTGTTTAGGCAGAAGAAGCAACACGTTTTGTTATTTTTGTTCTTATTCCTAGGGGACTTCTCGTTTACTTGTCTTTGCTCTGAGAATTAGTTCTGAAAGAAGAAAGTTACAAAAGTGCTACTTTTTTGAAAAATTCGTCGTATTTTATTAGTTTAAAGGAGTGGCCGTTTTCAGGGATTTAGATTTTGTTTAACCTTTTTGATTTTTTCCTTCTTTTATGAAGCTTCACCTAACTTTATTTGACTCGCCCTGTATGTAAACTATATTGCTTCAATCCAGATTTTCTGTTTTCAACAGGGAATGTTGTAATTTCTGCTAAAGGTACTGCAGGTAGTAGAGTAGTTTATTGCTCTGATATAAAGCTGTTGCGGGGAATTTTCAAACCCAGTTAAGAGCACACTGAACATTGTTTCAAGGGAATACACTTTTGTTACACAGCTATGTGTTGAAACTGTTTACCGGGCGTGCACAGTAGAGAATAAATGTCAAAGAGTAATTTTTAAATACCAAATTCTTTTCACGTAAATCAGAAACCACTTTTCACATTGACTTAAACAAGTTTTGAAAATCTAATTTGAAGCATATTCCATGCACCCGTATCAAAACTGGGACAATCAAAGTTACAGCTCTTTTATGTATATATAATAACAATAAATAGTTTGTCAAATTTAGTGAAATAAATTAAATATGTTAAATAGTCAAATTTGGCGCACAACTCTGATAGCTATATAAAAGCTAATTAATTCCAACTATCTGAAAGATCATAGGTTAATAGATATCATATGTTACAATGCAAGAAAAATATTGTAAAGTAGGAATAAATTAAATAAAACTTAAGCCGGAAATAAAGATCTTACAAAATCTACAGTCACACTCTATTTTGTAGGTTCTTAATTCTTTTTTAAAAGCTGTCAATGATCGGGGCTCTCTAACACTGTGAGGTAATGTTTGCCATAGCTTTTGATCCAAATATCTCACAGTTTCAATACCATAAGAAGTTGTCCTGGCATTTGGTATGCCAAGAGTATTCTTATTTCGCATGTCATATTTTACATCTCTTGCCTCAAAAATCTCACTCATGAAACTAGGATTTATGTTATTGTTGGTTTTGTATATTTCTATCATCAAGTACTGTAGATTGCGTTGGTGAATGGATACTGCATTATCTAATTTCATTAAAATTCACAGCAGCTGCACAAACAGGGCACAACTTTTTTGGGAAGCTCTGTAGTCTATATGTCGGCAGTCTCTTGACCGATATGAGAAATGTTTGGTGTACAATTACCCTCAGAGCATGTTTGATAAAGATGCTGAAAGATGCATTTGATATTAAAAACTCCTTTTTTAACATTTATTCCCTTATTTTACAATTCTGGATGACTGTGGCACAGTGGGCACAATAGACGATTACGGTAAAGATGGCGTCGGGGGGCATTTGACCAAGATGCACTGCGTTCTATAATGGAATCAACGGTGATTCTATAGAAATTCGATCACTAAACGCAATGCATCTTGGTCAAATGCCCCCCGACGCCATCTTTTCCGTAATCGTCTATTGGGAGGTAATGAGGAAATAGGACTTCAAAACATGATGACTTGCTGAAATGAAAACTAGAAGTCCTAAATAGTCCGAAAGAGCTCAGACAACTATTCTTACGAAAAATTAAGATCAAGATTTGATTTTTCATTGAAATCCATTAAAGATGTCATTAACCTGCATGATATATTTGGAAAGCAGAGATAGACAAATCTTCCAACATTAAGGAATATATATCTTAGTATTGTAGAACCCCATTTCAGTTATTGTTGCTCTGTTTGGGGATGTTGTGGGGCCACTAAATTGAAGACATTGCAGAAATTACAGAACAGAGCTGCTAGAATTGTTAAGTAGCCAATTTGACAATCCAGCTGCTCCTCTATTGCAGCGGCTTGGCTGGCCGTCAGTTGTCGAGAAACATGTACAATGGTTTATAAATCCTTAAATGACCTTGCACCTGAAAACCTAGGTAATATTTTCTCCAGGTTGTCTGATGTTCATACCCGGGTTTTACGCAATACTAAATGCAATCTTGCTGTCCCAAAAATGAAGACAGCTTATGGCCAAAAGTCATTTGCGTTTCGTGGAGCTGAAAAATGGAATAAACTCGATTCGGAAATGAAATTAGCCCCATCGATCCAGTCATTCAAAACAAAACTAAAAGCTTTGAATTGACAATATTCTAGGAAAGCTGATCTGCATCGCTACTAAAATCTTTCCTTCTTCTTTTTTTGACTTTAATATGAAAATTGTAAATAGGTTTATATCTGGAAATTTTTAGGCTTAATATCATTTTTTTTCTTTTTGCTGGGACAATTGGAAAGCAGTTGTTTGTATTACTTAACTGAATGGTACCCCAGGGTAAATATATAAAAAAAAAATGAAATAGCTTCCCCATCCTTCAGTATTTCATGATCATTATTACGCAAGATAGACATTTATAGCTGAAAGCAAATTCTATTCACCAGTGTATTCGCTTTTTACATTATGATACCAATTTGATAAAAATTTCACTACCACATTTTGACGTAAAATCTTTAGTGCTACGGGAACTATTAGAGGAAATCTTTAACGGCTGAAATTTCAAAATGCCAAAAGTGGGACAATGAACCAAAGGTATTTTGGTCTGCGCAACATATACTATAAAAGTATGTGTTTATAGTGTCCCACTTTTGGCATTTTGCGTTTTCCAAGATACTACAGGGTGTCCCAAAAAATTGTTCGACGTTTGATTAAACATTGAAAAATAACGATAAAATGAACCGGCTCCATGTTAAGATACCCCTATTTCTAAGATCATAAATTGATTTTAGACACAAGAATCTTGCAAATTCACTGAAAATTCACTGAGTTATAAGCTTTTAAAGATCAAGTTTGTGCAAAAGCTGAAACCAGAGACCCCAAAGCCCCTTGTTATGCAAAAAAGCTCCAAAATCGAGTTAAAGGAAGGTTATCCAATGCCATACCTTTCGTTCATATCAAAGCGAACCAAATAGGATTTCGAAAGTAATGTAATTCTTGTAACCATTGTCAAAATTTGCATTTTCAAACTTTGCTCAATAGAATTTCTCACAGCATCCATACGCCTGAATTCACGTTCGAGAGAGTTTGGTTATCGAAAATTCTTTCCAAATCCCGTTTGGTTTGCTCTGAAATGAACGAGAAACAAAACAAACGACATCCCCATGCTACATTCACTACAAATGCTACGGAGAAGCCTCTGGTTTCAGCTTTCGCACAACTTGAACTTCAAGAGCTTGTAGCTCCATGAATAATTAGTGGATTTGCAAGATTTTGGTGTCTAAAATTAATTTAAGATCTTAGGGAAGGATGGTCTTTCCATGGAGCCCGTTCATTTCATTGTTATTTTCTTATATTTATTCAAACGTCAAACAACTTTTTTGAGACACCCTGTAGCTAGAATTTTATCTCAAAAACAGCAAATATCAGTTTCAGTTTCAGTTTCAGTTTCATATAATTTAAATTCCGCTACATACAATTTAGACCCCGTTTACACGATGTCGNTGCCCTTACATATCGATAAAGCAACTATTCCATGAACCCATTTGTGATCTGTCAGAAGTTATCTGCGTTGCGAAAACCGGTTACTGACAATATGTTTTTCTTGAAAATTGAAGAGCGAATATCAACTCAAGGAGACCAACAGTCTGGAAACGTAGGTTCCAAGAATTCGAGAATTACAAACGTTATGCCAAATTAACTCCAGTGTGTTGAATAACAAAATGTAGTTAATTTAATGGCCCTGAAGAGTTACCATGCGTTTTGAAAATAGGAAGGTTAAGAAACCAGGACATCAACAGTAGCCGGAACGTCATCTTGTATCTTGTAAACCAAGTATCGTATCCGATACGCTATCTTTCACATATTATTCAAAAGGCGAAAAATCCTTTATTTAAATGCCTGAGATCCATTTTTCCTTTGAAAGCTAACATTTAAAATGAGTGAGTTTTACTTCGGAGGTCTAGATCTGAAATGCAGAACAACAGAAATGGGATTTCCAGGTTGTGAAATTGAAAAGGACAAAGTCAAGGGAAGCAAATTCACAGTCTCTCACGGGCAGCAAATTCACAGGCTCCCACGGGCAGCAGATTCATAAGAAAAGCAAGGAATCTATTTAAGCCGAAGTTCTGAAGCAAAGTCAACAATGCATTGCAGTTGTTGCCGTCGTGGTTTCTTAAACTCCTTATTGATTTGGAAAATGTTACCGAGAATTAACAGGGTGTAACAGCGGACTCTCCTTGAGCCTTTTTAAGTAAAATCTCCAATCAAATATTCAATTAAAGGTGTTATTGAGGTCTTAATTGCTAGTTACTCTGATTTACGGGTGTTCCATTGTATTCAAAGATTGCAAAGATCAGCATTATCAATTTTTCTTTCATTGCACTTTTACAGCCTTGCTTTGATATTTTCTATGACGTAAAAAGGAGGTGGCGTTGTGCCTTTTGTTTTAATAATTCATATGAAGCTAACAATTGAGCAGGAATAATTACTAATGAACGAATGTACCCGCAAGACTTTTCAATAGCTGAAATTAAGCTTGGTTAAGGATGCAGTTTTCGATAGATGTGTCAAAGGATTGAGACGTATCCTTTTGCACTGCTTCTATTAATGTTTGCTAACAGTAGAGAGATACTAGAAAATCACAGTTGATGATGCAACATAGGCTTGCATTACGAATAACAATTTTAGTTATATCAGTTGTTTGATTGGTACTTGAATCTATTGTGCCTTTTAATATCTAATAATGATATCCGCTGTAGGAATAGAAATAACATTATTCTACATTGAAACAACCCTAGTCAAGTTTTATATCTTGTTTATCTAAGTTTAAAAGCAAGCGATGGATTTCAGCTGCAAATACATGGGATTCACATATATCAATGACAATGTATATAACGCGACATGCATTATAATTGCAATACTTGTCTTGGCACTCATGATACCAACATTCGCGAGCAATCTTGCCATAATGATTGTCATTATCAAGAAAACAGTATTCCTACACGCCAGCCTTTTTGCTCATTGCAAACATGGCAGTAGCTGATCTTCTCGCTCTCTAAGTGGTTTCTTGATAATGGTATGAAATTAAACCCTGACAAATGCCATCTTTTGATTTTTTTGGAGAAAAACGCTGACGTATCAGTGCATATTAGTGCAACCACGATAACAGAATCCGTTGAAGAGAAACTTTTGGGTGTAACATTATATAAGAACCTTGATTTAAAAATCATGTAAATACACATTGTAAGAAAGCTGGATGAACACTTTCGAAGTTTCTCAGTTTAGATATTGTCCACTAATTTGGATTTTCCATGATAGGTCAGTTAATAAGGAAATAAATAAAATCCACGAAAGAGCCCTGAGAATCGCATACAAAGATAGTTGCTCAAGCTTTGAAGATTTACTAACGAAAGCAGAAACAGTCTCCATTCACCACAGAAATTTACTGTTGCTTGCTACTGAAATTTTTAAAACTCAAAGGAATCTTAATTCAAATTTCATGAACGAAATCTTCGTCGAGAAAGATATGCCATTCACCCTTCGTAGTGGCAGAAATATTTTGGCACCAAAACAAAAAACACAGGGTATGGTATCGAAAATGCACGTTTTCTTGGATCCAGGATATGGCATGCGATGCCATCTTCCATAAAAGAGTCGCAGACATTGAACAAATTCAAAGGTAAAATTAAAAACTACGATTTCGATTGCAACTGTAGACTATGTAAGCTGTACATTGATAATTTAGGGTTTTTATAGTCGTAGATTTATATTTAATTTTATACTTTCGTTGTAAGCTAGATTTTATCTTTATTAGTAACATGTATTTATGTTTTGGTTGGCGTTAATTAGCTACCAGCTAGATTAGAAGCCAACCTTAAATAACGAATTTATTTATTATTATTATTATTTATATCGCGAGCTGTACTTCAAACCTCAGCCTCCCCATTGCGTTTGCTTATATGCTATTAGGGCGTGATCCTTGTTCATTTGTCATAGTAGGCAATCCACTTGCCTATTTATTTTGCGTTACATCATTTTGTCAATTGTTTTACAAAGTGCTGAAAGATACTTGGCAATATTCTATCCATTTTGGTATCAAGATAAATTAACTAATCGGATAGTAATGCTTGCAATTATTGCTTCTTGGGTGCTGTCAAGTGGTTTTGTCTCTGTTTTGTTGATCACAAAGAATACCGCTATCTGTATNATTTATTTATTATTATTATTATTTATATCGCGAGCTGTACTTCAAACCTCAGCCTCCCCATTGCGTTTGCTTATATGCTATTAGGGCGTGATCCTTGTTCATTTGTCATAGTAGGCAATCCACTTGCCTATTTATTTTGCGTTACATCATTTTGTCAATTGTTTTACAAAGTGCTGAAAGATACTTGGCAATATTCTATCCATTTTGGTATCAAGATAAATTAACTAATCGGATAGTAATGCTTGCAATTATTGCTTCTTGGGTGCTGTCAAGTGGTTTTGTCTCTGTTTTGTTGATCACAAAGAATACCCAACTGTTTAGTGCAATACTTGGAAGATATATGCTGATTCTGTTCATTGGAATAATTGTCATTTATTGTCGAATTTTCAAAAAAAGTTAAAGGAATCGAAAAGCAAGCTGCCAATCAAAGCGTTGCCCAACATCGAATGATACAAATGTTAAAATTGAATCCAAGGTTGCAAAGGCAACAGTAATAATTTTATCTACATTTGTAGTATGCTTTGCTCCTGGTGTTGGTTTAACATTCATCATTGTTGTCATCGGGGAAGCAACTTATTTGACTGATGTACTGTTGTACTGGGTTTGGCTTTTAGCGTTACGTAACTCTTTCTTCAACCCATTGATGATCTGTCGGCAATTATCTGTTTTGCAAAACCGGTTACTGACATAACATTTTGCTGGAAAGTTAAAGGGCGGATATCACCTCAAGGAGACCCACAGTTTGGCCACGTAGATTTCAAGAAGTCGAGAATTACAATTGTCATGCCGAAAGAACACGTGTGTGTTGAATAAGAGACAACTTGTATGGAGTTTATAGTTACTGGAGTACAGTAAAAAGTCGCATATAAGAGCCTCAACCTTTAAGAATCTTTATGCTCAGGGAACACGATACAATCGATGCAAATTCAACATGTTTCATTACATGCGCGTGCGAAGTTTGCACCTTAGAGCATACCATCATCTTCATGCAATGCAGCAGATTTTACTATAAAAATTGCTGCAGCAAAATTGAGTCTTTTTCAATCTTGTTGCGAAAAATTTATGTTGCAAGTAATATGCAGCATATTTGCATCGACTTTCGTACTATGATATAAGGATTGATTTTCTCGCGCATGCAATACATCAAAATTGCAATGCACGCACGAGCAAAGATTGCTGCGTGGCCCCTGAATTTTGACAATATTTGAGAGGAATGGTTCTGCTCTTTGTGAAAATTGCATCAAACCTGGAAAGGAAGATGTTACATTCATAAAAATTTCATTTATATTGGTTTTGCGTAGTACGTGCCCTCTTACTTGCACTATTCTTAGATCGAAGCCTTTTGGAAGTAATTTTTGAATAAGGTCGCAGCTTCCACGATACACATCTTTATGAAGATGGTCCGAAAGTATAAGTTAATGCTTCTAGATTCAAAAATTGTAATTCTAAAATTCTTACATAGTGTGCTCTGTGACAGTGGCATGGTAAAAATGTCCAGTTTTTTCTGATACAGCCGGTATCTTAGTTGAAACTTTTTTTGCTTACCAGAGAAGATCAATCGCACTTTTTTGGTAGACAACCGTTTAAAGGTAAGCGAATGATTCCAAACAAAGTTTGCTAGATTATACACAAATTTCCCTACTTAGCAAAGAGAATGGAACATATTTTGTTGCTAAATAGGTCGACTGTAGTTGAGACACAGTGCAAAGCACAGTCAAAGAAGTTAAAGAAAGTTTAATCGTTGCAACTGCAATTAAAACACAATAAAGACACAGTCAAAGAAGTGCTTTGTAAGAAAATTGGCTAGCTCATACTCGAGACATTTTTTGCTTACCAGAGATAGTAAAAAACAATGTTGTTGCGAAGGAAACCTTCAATTCAAGGGTACGTCTGCTGTTAAAACAAACTCGTACAAGCGATCTTGATTTGTTTTGCCATTTCATTATAAGCAAGATTTGATTGTATAATGTATGAAATTTGGCTACGTCAGCTGTTAAAACAAACTCGTACAAGCAATCTTAATTTGTTTTGCCATTTCATTATTAGCGAGATTTTGATTGTATAATGTATGCAATTATGGTATATAGGAGAAAGCTTTTGCGCTATCAATAATTGATAAGAGGGTTGTTGCTTTTTTATTGATTCTTGAGAAATTCTCTTCACAATCGAAGATAATTTCTTCGTAAGCATGACAAAGATTTTTGTTTGCCGAGGAATTCCGTGAACTCAGTGTTTATTAGTTGCTGCTGGTTGCATGCGAGTACAGCAATTTCGCAATAGCTTAACTTTAAGTTGACAAATGAAGCTGTCTCTGGAAAGATGATGGTAGTTTCCTATTCGTTTCATTACTTCTGGATTTTCTGGCGCTATCAAAGGTTTTTTGTCAGCTTGATGAACTAGTTTCTGTTCCAAGCAATTCAATTCAGTCCATCAAAGTTTTTGGTGTTTCGTTGGATAGATACAAGCATATCGAAGTAGCATAACAGAAGTGACGTTGGATCGGCTAAGATGCTGTCAAAAGCATATTGATTTATTTTCTAGAACATAAAAAAAGTAAGCTTCACAATAACGACTGATGGAAGAATACAGAATAGTGTCATATTGAATCACAGACAAATTCGAGAAAATAGACATGAATCTTAGCTGCCAATATCTTGGATATACGTACTTCAATGATCATGTATACAACGTATCGCTTTTGCTTATCGCCGTCTTCTCAAGTTTAATGACAATACCGGCATTTGTAATGAATCTTGCGATAATTATTGCTGTTAAGAAGAAACGAATATTTCATACACCATCCTTCTTCATCATTGCAAACATGGCAATTTCTGACATACTTTCAGGCTGCACTGCCATACCGTGCTTAGCTACAAAATGTGTATATAAAATTTTTGTACGTATTTATATTCAAGGAAGTCAAACGGCTGGAGAAACAGTCTGAAATGCAGAATGTGCCCACTTCTTCAGATACTAAGAAATTAAAAGTTGAATCTAAAGTCACCATGGCAACAGCAATAATCCTTATTACATTTGGGACATGTTTTGCCCCCGTGACTCTATTGACTTTCTTCAATAGTATCGTTGGTAAGGCTACTTATTTTACTGGCGTGATCATGTATTGGTGCTGGTTCTTTGGAATGCTTAACTCATTTAAGTCATTTATTAAAGTCATTTGCGGTATGCAAATGTTATCTGGGGAAGCATTCCTAGTTCTAAAATAAAAATCCTGCAAAATCTACAGGACCGAGCCCGAACCATAATTGAGAGGGCTAGGATTAAAGATAATTGGTCTTACAATTGGCTCGATGTAGAACAACTAATTAAATTTGATCGATCAGCCATGACCTATAAGATTATGAGCAGGATGTGTCCAGAGAGCCTTTGGGATAAATTCCCCCAGATATCCCTGCATTCAAACTATAGTACGAGAAACTGCAGGAATATCCAAACTCCAAGATACAACNAATTATGACCCATGCTCAATAGCAATAGTAAGCACGCCACTTGGCTATATATTTGGACTTACATCATTTGCGTCCATAGTGCTGCAGAGTGGCGAGAGATACCTTGCGATATTTTACCCATTTTGGTATCGTGAAAAGCTGACCACTACAGCAATACTTATCGCAATTGCATGCACCTGGGCGATACCTTCGATTTTTGTGTTTATATTGATAACGACAAAGGATAACCAATTATTTAGTGGAATTCTTGGTACTTTTATGTTGATTTTTTTCGTTGGGACGATTCTTTTGTACGTATTTATATTCAAGGAAGTCAAACGGCTGGAGAAACAGTCTGAAATGCAGAATGTGCCCACTTCTTCAGATACTAAGAAATTAAAAGTTGAATCTAAAGTCACCATGGCAACAGCAATAATCCTTATTACATTTGGGACATGTTTTGCCCCCGTGACTCTATTGACTTTCTTCAATAGTATCGTTGGTAAGGCTACTTATTTTACTGGCGTGATCATGTATTGGTGCTGGTTCTTTGGAATGCTTAACTCCTTGCTCAACCCGTTGGTGGTATGTCGGCAGTTAACAGTTTTGCGAAGATCTGTAATGGTTTTACTATGCTTCTGGAAATATACAAGTCAGATTTCGCCTCAAAGAATCTCTAATTTTCAGAACTTGGATTTTACAAAAAGTAGAGTTTCTCGAGTAACTGTTTCTCCAAAAGGAAATGAATGAATGCCTTAACCCAGCTCCATTTGATTATGGTTACGTCAAATCATTTATTGTCTCGAACCTCGATAGCTCGTAATACTTTCTTATCTCGAACTGCTCATTATCTCGGACAATTTAGCATTTCCCTTTCCATAGCAGATGAGGCTCCAGATCTTTAAAAACGTAGTGTAAATAGGTATTACGTCTATCTTTGACTGGAATAGCTTGAACGCAACTTTAGGTGTTTTGCAATATATTTCTACTGAACTTTTTTGATTTGTTGAGTATTTTAAAATTTACAGCGTTTTATTTTTTCTAAAAGAATTGAAAAAAAGTTCTCAAAAATTAAGTCATCGTTACAAACCATAGTTTATGAAGGTCTTTAATATGGTGGCAAGCAAAAGTCTGTCGCTGATATGGTTTACGATTCAGAAATTTGATGATGTTACAACCCCAAAAAAAGTTGAAATATGAAAAACGCTGCAATGCTGAAAATATCCAAGATACAAAAAAATGCACTGTAAAATTACAGTAAAGCACCTAACGTTGTTTTTCAAGCCATTAAAATCAAAGAAAAAGTTGATAGCCATTTAGAACACACTTTTAAAGATGTAGAGCCTGTGCTTTCCGTCGATTAAGCACAGGTAAAGCTCCGGATACTCGAACTAAAACTCAAAAAATTCTTTTTCGCCTTTGAGGGTTGGCATTATCAAAGTTCAGCTGAATTCTTCGGGAACCAATAATGATTTGATTTTTATGCTATAAGAGATGCAAACTAGCCAAAAATATTATTATTTTTTTTATATCATTAAAATTTAAAACACAAAAAACAAAACTCAAATTTAATTATTGTTGAGGTGGAGGCAAAAAACATAACGTTATCGAGTCGCCTCCACACCCAACATCACAAAAATACCATTACTTTAAATTGAAATAAACTTTACACTACACTACACTAAGAAAAGACTAAATCCGAATTTGCCATTGAGGCGACAACTTCGTCGCCTTGCCGCGCTTGATGGATCCGAAGTGCTTCAAGGACGACGCCTCAAGTGCAAATTCGGCTCAGGGTAACTCCACCCTCCGCAAAAATATTTGATGAAATAGCATCTGCCATGAGAGTAGAATAACCCTCAATCAGTTTTCAACCGATTAAAAAGTCCGCTTCACAGCTGCAGAGACAAAATTCGCTCTTTTATAAATTAACTAAATTACTAACCGATAGAAGAATGAATTTTGTTCTTTCTGTTGCAAAAATAACGTTTTGTGTGGTTCAAAACTCCCAAGGGATTATTATATTGTCATCGCAATATCAACAAGTTCTCGATGATTAACGCCGTTGTACATTGATCAAAGGGTTTTGGCAATTTTGCGTCAATGTGCAGCTGAAATTTTATGCTTTTTATTATTATTATTATTATTAGTATTATTAATTATTTCATTTAAAGTTGGCTAAGTAATTATAGCTATAATGGCTAATTAAGGCCAACTATTTACAAAAATATATACAATGCTGTAAGAAGAATATAATTTACAATAAAAAACCTAAACCAGGATAAAAAGTTTTGCATAATCTGCAGTTGCAGGCTTGGCATTTATGGGTTTTAATAAGTCTTTTGAATATCTGAAGGGAGTCTGAATTGGTCAGGTCTGGTGGTGGTGTCTCCCATTCTTTTTCCCCCATAAATCTGACCGTATCGATTCCAAGGCAAGTTGTTTTTGCCTTCGGTAGTTGTAGTTTATCAGAACACCTTAGATTGTAAGGCAGTTCTTTTTCTTCGAAAATTGTCTTCATGAAGCTAGGATTTAGATTAGATTTTGTTTTGTAGATCTCCACCATCAGCAACTGCAGGTTCCTCTGATGAACGGTTACCGAATTATCCATTTCCAATAAGTTTTCAAAACTAGAAACATTGTCCTGGTATGCGATTCTTAAGGCCCTT